>CAUYRH010064009.1:0-30536 GCA_963574655.1 Perodicticus potto
CTCTATCGCCCTTGGTAGAGTGCTGTGGAGTCACAGCTCACAGCAACCTCCAGCTCTTGGGCTTAGGCGATTCTCTTGCCTCAGCCTCCCAGGTAGCTGGAACTGCAGGTGCCCGCCACAGCACCCGGCTAATTTTTGATGCAGTTCGGCCGGGGCCGGGTTTGAACCCGCCACCCTCGGTATATGGGGCCGGGCGCCCTACTCGCTGAGCCACAGACAGAGTTTCACTTTGTCGCCCTCGGTAGTGTGCTGTGGCCTCACAGCTCACAGTAACCTCCAACTCTTGGGCTTAGGCGATTCTGTTGCCTCAGCCTCCCAAGTAGCTGGGTCTTACAGGTGCCCGCCACAACGTTTGGCTATTATTTTCTTGGAGTTTGGCTGGGGCCGGGTTTGAACCCTCCACCCTTGGTGTATGGGGCCGATGCCCTACTCACTGAGCCACAAGTGCCGCCCCACAGTTCATACTTCTTAATTTTATCTTCTTTATAGTGTCTTGCTATCTGAAATGATTTCTTGCTTGCTCTTTCTACATGTAGCCTGCAAGCTATGAATAGAAACTTTGTCCATATTGGTTTCTGTATCCCTGATGCCTGTGGATTCTCACTTAATGTTTGAGTAATTAGGTGATTGAGGAACAACTTGGAAAGAATGAGAGCTAGTATTTCCTGAACAATTATTGAATACCAGGTGTGCCACACTAAATCCTCTACGGTTGCACTGTCTCCTAATCTGTAAAACAAATCTATACAAAAAGATCTACTGTCATCACTTTTGTAAAGTTTTGAAAGTTGAGGATCAGAGGTTGTAAATTGCCCAGGTTCACAAAACAGGTGGTAGAGCCAGTGTTCACTTCCTGCTCCATTATCAAACAACTGTGCATAGTACATACATTTTTTTGTTCTTTTCACTGTTTACTCTCTACCTTTTTTCAAGGTCTCCCACCTGCCATGCAGAAAGTTATGTATAAGGGACTCGTCCCCGAGGATAAGACATTGAGAGAGATAAAGGTAACCAGCGGGGCCAAGATCATGGTGGTTGGCTCCACGATAAATGATGTTTTAGCAGTAAACACGCCCAAAGATACTGCGCAGCAGGATGCAAAGGCCGAAGAGAACAAGAAGGAGCCTCTCTGCAGGCAGAAAGTGAGTCCACTGTATGTTTGTTGGTCCTGAGAAATTTGAGGCTTTGTCCTCTTGAGCCTTGGCTGGTTATATTCTCCCTAGAATAAGCTCCTTTTTGGACAGGGCCCATGATGGAAATTTATGGCAGCAAGTGGGTGCGGCAGAGTGGAGGTGACAACTACCTGAGATTTGCAACTTTGTCTCATCTGGCGGGTCAGTGTGTCTCAAGTCTACCTACTTTAGGATAAGGCCTCCTTCAGACCAGGTGTTGAAAGGAATCAGTTGTGGGTTTCTCACTCCTATGTAGTGCCAGAGAAAAATGGAGTACTAGAAGTAAGCCCTCATTCTGTGCAAGTGCTTACATTTGTTTTTTGGTTTGTGGCTTCCCTCAAGTCAACGAGCCTGATTGTGGATAGGCATGGAAATCAACAACTTTCAGAGGTTCCTTTAAAACTGGCTATTTCAGGAAGCCAAATGAAGCTGAGTAGGAAGATAACTACACTGATTTTTTTTGTTCTCTTGCTTCATGAAATAGGGGCTTGATTTTGCGTATTTTCTGTTGCTTATTGAGTTTTGGCCCAGGGCTGGGCTTGAACCCACCACCCTCGGTATATGGGGCCGGCGCCCTACTCCTTGAGCCACAGGCACCGTCCTCTGTTGCTTATTTTGGATAGAAGAGATCTAGTCTTGTCTTATGCTCATTATAGCAATTAAAATTCCTTTTGTAATTAGGAAAAAGATTATTTGGCCATAGAAGGAACAGGTTGGAAGAATCATCAGTTAGGTTAAGTTGAAAACACCACTTTTCCTAGAACATGACCAAAAATGAGTAGGATTTGCTGGGCGATTAAAAATCTATGTGCAGAGATGAACTTGAACCATCAGTTTTAGTGACTCTTGGCACTAAGATACATGGCCAGCAGTGGGAGGACACTATTTTGGGTTACAGATTCGTAAGTTCCCTTGTGTGCTACTAGAACCTCCAAAGTGGTCTGAAAATCAAAAGTATCTTTATGGCTCAGCGCCTGTGGCTCAACGGGCTAAGGCGCCAGCCACGTACACCTGAGCTGGCGGGTTCAAAGCCCGGGCCCGCCAGACAACAATGACGGCAACCAAAAAATGGCCGGGCGTTGTGGCGGGCTCCTGTAGTCCCATCTACTTGGGAGGTGGAGGCAGGAGACTCGCTTGAGCCCAGGAATTGGAGGTTGCTGTGAGCTGTGATGCCACAGCACTCTATCCAGGGTGACAGCTTGAGGCTCTGTCTCAGGAAAAAAAAAAAGTATCTTTATAAATTTGGCAGCAAAACCTTACCAGAATTAGCGTGGATATTCATATTTTGCTGTAGAAAAAAAATTTTTTTTAAAGGCAGTGTTTCCTTATGTCAACCAGGCTGGAATACAATGACACAATCATAGCTCCGGTGATTCTCTCACATCAGTCTTCCACGAAGCTAAGACTATAGGTGCATGCTTTCATGCCCAGCTATTTTTTAATTTTTTTTATAGAAACAAGGTCTCTTCTTATCCAGGTTGGTCTCAAATTCATGGCCTCAAGTGCTCCTTCTACCTTTGCCTCCCAAAGTTTTGGGATTACAGGTGTGAGTCACCATGCCTGGCCTTGTTAAGAAGGTGACAAGGTGTTGTCCCAGGCCCATGGAGGAATTTAAGCCATGTTGTCATTATAAAATTCGTAAAACATTAAAGTCCAAAACGTCTATAAGATTTCAGAAGAGAGGTTATAGAACTATATTAACATCTAAAAGATGTTTATTTCGGCACCACCACCACCCCCCCCCCCTTTTTTTTTTTTTTTTGAGACAGAGTCTCAAGCTGTCACCCTGGGTAGAATGCTGTGATGTCACAGCTCACAGCAACCTCAAATTCATGGGCTTAAGCGATTCTCTTGCCTCAGCCTCCCAAGTAGGTGGGACTACAGGTGCCCACCACAATGCCTGGCTATTTTTGTTGTTGTTGTTGCAGTTGTTAGCCTGGGTTGGGTTCGAACCTGCCAGCCTCCATGTATGTGGCTGACACCCTACCCACTGAGCTATGGGTGCTGCCTATTTCGGCACTTTTTACCTTCATATATAGGGTCATAATTTTTTTTTTTTTTTTTTGTAGAGACAGTCTCACTTTATATCGCCCTTGGAAGAGTGCTGTGGCATCACATAGCTCATAGCAACCTCCAACTCCTGGGCTTAGGCGGTTCTCTTGCCTCAGCCTCCCAAATAGCTGGGACCACAGGTGCCCGCCACAACGCCCGGCTATTTTTTGTTGCAGTTTGGCTGGGGCTGGGTTTGAACCCTCCTACCCTCTGTATATGGGGCTGGCTCCCTACCCACTGAGCCACAGGCGCCGCCCTGGGTCATAATGTTTTATATTGATTGAGTTCATTTCCATTTTCCTGTCTTCCACTGCACATATATGAAATAGTCAAATGGGAGCATGTCAGACGTGAACAAGCATTCCCACTGGTCACTCCCTTGAAGCATAACATGCCTCTTAAATACAGGTTTTGAGTTACTAATGGTAGTTTAGCAGGCCTAGAACTGTTCTCCATAGTGCAGGGAAACTTCTTCAAAAGCTCTTCGTAAGGTATGTCTCAAATTCTACTTCCAACATTTTTATCAGCTTACATTTTTATCAGCTTATTAAGGAATCTGCTGTGACTCTTTGTTGCTAGCTGCCTGGCAGTGTTGAGTTTATTCCTACAACAGAGTTTCTGTCATGCTGGTGAAGCTATGGATTGGTTCATGGTCAGTTAGTAATCAAATTGGATGACATTTTCACCCTCTACTCTTTCATTGCCCCATAATTCCAGGTTTACCAAGCTATGACTGTACCTATAAAGCCACAGATGGAGAGGAGAGAAGATTCAGGCATTTGGTCCAAGCAAGAGAGCTGTTCAGGGGGTCATGAACTTAAAAATTCTTAATAGGCTGCCTCTGAGTTCTTGGGTTGGGGGGTGGGGTAGAGTTAGAGACTTCTTAAGGTTGAGTTATAGAATAATTAGCATTTCTGTTCAGAAAGGTAGTCCTTGACACTTTCTTTTTAGCTGGGATTGAGGGTAGGGCAGTGGAAAAGATGTCTGCAATCTCCATTTGTTGACAAACTGCCCCTTCTGGGCAATTAAGCTGATTACCAGCATTTGTTGTATTCTTCAGGCATTTCAGTTGACAAAAGCGGCTGCTATTTTCTACCTGCCAGGAAAGCAGACCCCTTTCTGGCTCTTGTGTAGCTTGATGTTTAATCCTTTCAGTGGTGACCTTTTTGGTGGAGGTGAAGGGCAATTTGGAAATCCTATTTGCTCTTGAACTTTGATATCTAATATGGTAGCTACATATGGCTGGTTAAAATTAAATAAAATTAAGAATTCAATTCCTCAGTCATCCTGGCCACATTTCAGGTGCTTAATAGTCACAAGTGGATAATGGCTAGCTCAGGTGTAGAACATTTCTGTTATTTTCTAGAACAGTGGTTCTCAACCTTCCTAATGCCGTGGCCCTTTAATACAGTTCCTGTGGGTTAAGAACCACAAGTTGAGAACAGCTGTTCTGGAACATTTTCTCACTTGAGAAAGTTCTGCTGGATAACACTGTTCTGTATTGTCAAAAGACCCATAATCTAGAGACATTAAAAACTTGACCCAAAACATTAAGGCTTTCTTCATCCTGAATATCAGAGGCATAATATGACTAAAGTGTAGTCAACTGTTCATTTCATTCTCTCCTCTGATTTATGTTGTAGCAACACAGGAAAGTGTTGGATAAAGGAAAACCTGAAGATGTGATGCCGTCTGTTAAGGGTGCCCAGGTGAGCTGGGATTTCTTTGTGAGCATTCTGAAAACGAGTCATTCCCAACTTCTGACTTCCTGAGATTCGTGTAATCATGAATTACAGCTCGAATTTTAGCTCTTGTGTTTTTTTCTAACTATCTCTCCACTTTTTACCATGCTCTGTACCTCCAGGAGCGCCTGCCATCGGTACCCTTGTCTGGTATGTACAATAAGTCCGGAGGAAAAGTGAGACTCACCTTTAAGCTAGAACAAGACCAGCTGTGGATTGGCACTAAAGGTATGTTATTCTTCTTCCTCTTCGTGGCTCACTGCCTGCCTCCCACTCCTAGCAGCACTCTCATAAGTGCAATTCTGCTCCTCATTCTCAAACTTCTCTCTTTTTACTGTGCTTTGCGTGCTTCTGGCTTTGGAATTTGCTTTTAGATGCTTGCCTTTTGTTTGGACCCTTTTCCCTTGTTCCTTTTGGTCTTATCTCAGGACCACTCCATCAAATGTTGGCTCTTTAGTTGCATACAAAGTCAGAGGTCCCAAACATGTGGCCCAAGGGTCAGGTCTGATCCTCAGACAAGGGTTTATGGGATTACACAGAATGTATTAAAATTGGGGAGATTTCACTTAATCAAGGATTTTGGCTTCTCTTGAAAAAAATCAAATGATCTGGCCATTTGGGGCCTGTGTTCTCACATAGCATCGATCCAATAGAGCTGAGTAGAGTTTTCCAGTGGGCTACAGTCCTGGTGGTCCCTTGTATTTTATACGTAGTCAGCTTTGTTCATTTATGTCACCTGCCTGGTCCCTGTAGGTCAGAGTTTGACCCTGTAGAAGGTGACAGCTTCCTAACTGCTGCCTAGGAACCTCCTTTTCTCTCCTTGCCTGGTTGCCCTCTGCCTACCCGACCCCTGCACGGTATCTGGACCAGCCTTGCTATTTGCTGGGAAGTGTCTTTGGCTGTCCACCCTCTGCCTTCCCCCAAATGAGTTATGAAGTCTTGTCAGTTACACTCCAGAATTGTCTGTCCCTTTCTATGCCAATTGAGGCACCTAGCATCTTTAAACTTGGTCTGTTCAAAGCGTGTTAACCTGTTTCTTTGCCCCATCTGTGTTTTCTTCTGTCCTGTCCATCTTGTACACTGGTTTTTGTCCTGAGCTCAAAAACCTTTGGCTCTTTAAGGCCAAGTTCAAAGCCTAACCCTAGTGTTCAGTGTTCTCAACAGTGGGCCTCAGTTTCACTTTTGACCCAGCTTCCTGCCCTGTTTGTCCTGTTTCCCCTGTGTATTTCAGCCGCACCACTCCCTGACCTTCCCCACATGCTTTGCACAGCTCCTTGTCTCTGCTCACGCTGTGCCCTCAGCTGGAATGTCTTCTTCCATTCCTTTTAATTAATAAAATCTTCCAGGGCCCTATTTAAGTTACCTCTCCTAACAAAGCCTTCCCTGATATCTTCCCCACCCTCCAAATGAATTGCTGCTGCTTCAGTTCATAGAGCGCTCCATTTATCTCTCCAGAGCACTCATTACTTTCTGACTTGTCTGTCCCCCTGTTAGATTCCTGGAGGGAACGGAACATGCCTAATTCACCTGTTTCTGGCCAGCACTGTAGGTATTCAGTGTTTGAGGTAAATGCTACAGAGAAGTATAGGGGGTCCCATACTCTGAGGTTAATTGGTTTCAGGGACAGTACATTTAGTATGATGCCACTCAAAATAGGACCAAAGTTTTACAGAAAATAATTGGGGCAGGGGTGGTGGGGAGTGAGGTTTTTTGTCATTTAAAACACGAAAACAAGTTTCTTATTTTTGAACCTAGGCTGGTTCTTAAAATGAACAAAGATTGAAATGTCAATAACACTTGAGTTTTTTAACAATTTTGTGGTAACTTTCTGTATTTTCACATTCAACTCTCATTGCATGGTCAAAGCAAGTTTGAATGTTTTCCCCGTTTCGCCAGGGTTGTTAAACCCCTTGCTAGATCATTCCTTTCTGCAGAGCCTATCACATTTCCCTCTTCTCAGTAGTTAGCTACCTGGCCTCTGTTGACTTTGCAGGTGATTTTGCTTAGTTCTCCATCATTGTATTCACTTGCTGAAATGCATAGATTTGCTGCCTCTTGCTAGACTTCGACTTTAGCTCGTGGACAGTCTAATTGAAGGCAGTTGATAAGGCTGATCTGAGAAGACACTGCCAGCAGCATAGGCACAGGCTCTAGATGACGGACTAAGTAAGTGTTCGTTGGTTCCTCGTGGACTATTTTTGTGTTATGAAGCTGTGTGTGGAACAAATCTAAACCATAGGGACTGATAGAACGAGCACCTCCCGAACCTATGTGGGAAGCTTTATTTTAGTTTGTAGGCGCAACCACCATGTTGCTTTGGTCTGAAGGCAGAGCTCTAGATAAAGCTTGTTGTGTTGGGGCTTCTGAGTTATGGAAGTTCTCCTTACCAGCTTTGCGAAGGTTGACCAAGGCTGAGATTTTCCTTCCCACCCAGCCACTATCTCAGTATACTTCTGGAGCCCAGGGGGCAGGCTCTCTTCCCACTTGCCCAGAGTCCGGTCACCTGAGTGTCACAAGTACTTGCAGGAGGACAGCTTGTTCTGAGAGTTGGCTACCAGCCACTGGCTTCATCTTTCTGCTGGCAAAAAGCTACTGTGCAGTGGCCATCCCAGCAGTTGGTTGGCCTCTCCAAGGGCACTCTGCTGAGTGAGTGACCCTTAAGGGCTACTATTCAGCTTAAACTTGCTATGCTAGCTTTTGTTGGAGGTGGCAGTAATGATAGCCTCAAGCACAACAAAGTGATAAAAACAAGCTCCAGGCAGGAAATGTGAATGAGTGAAGCTGCCAGGGGAGAGCATGTGCCCTGCTTGTAGGGGAGTCTGCTGTATGTAGCTGATAGTCTAATCTAGTGAGCAGGAATGTGCATCTGGGAATTGTCTAGTCTTCAGACTTTTCAAGAGAAGCCAGAAATCTATGTTGTAGAGTGAAATCTCCAGACATTTCAAGATAAAATGTGTTTTAAAAGTTTCAATCTTAAAGACAACTGCTAGTCAGGACCTGCCTGTCTACCACTGTTTTGGAGCCTTTATTTATTTTTTGAGACAGAGTCTCACTTTCTTTCCCCCAGTAGAGTGCCATGGTGTTATAGCTCACAACAGCAACCTCAGACTCCTGGGCTTAAGCGATTCTCTTGCCTCAGCCTCCCGAGTGGCTAGAATTAGAGGCGCTCACCACAATGCCCAGCTATTATTATTTTTTTTTTTTTTTAGAGACAGCGGTTTCGCTGTTGCTCAGGCTGGTCTTAAATGCCTGAGCTCAAACCCACCTCAACCTCCCAGAGTGCTAAGTGCTGACATAGGCATGAGCCACCACACCTGGCCCATTTTAGAGCCTTTAAAAGTCAAAACTTAAATGAATGTTTTCAGGTTCCTTCATTTCGGCAGAGATCATTTTTGTAGAGATCAAGGCCCACAGAACAGAAGTAAATTGTCTTAAGTCACCAGCTAGACCAGAACTCAGATATCTAAATTCCTAGTCTGTTTTTTCAATTTACCTATTTTCAGATTCTGCCTTTCTAGACTTTTCTTTCTGTGAAGGCTGTAATAAGTTTTTTTCAACTTGATTTAACTGTTTGCTGAGAATGTCCCCCTGTACCTGAAATATCTGCTGCTTCTCGGTGGCCATTTCCTGTTGTGCAGGTGCCTCTCACCCAGTCCTGCTGCATTTGGCTCACTCCTAGCAGTCCCATCTCACTCCAGGCATCCTTTGCTGCCTCCTCTTTCTCACCTGCCATCCTACACTTGCCTCAAAATGTCTTCTGACCCCCTATGATTAGTGGTCTCTCAAGTGTTAATCACGAGAGGTTATAAATGTTTCCCGAGAACTATATAAGTGTGTGACTGCGGGAAGTTTGGGGACTCTGAGGGGAGGGGGGAAAGGGGACTAAGGAGCAGGATCATGATAGAAACTAGTCGTAAATCCAAGCATTCCCCTCTCCTTGTGAGAGCCACAGAGGAACACTTTTTCCTCTTTGTTCTTAGGCCTCCTTACTCTCCCTATCCCAGGCTCCAAAGACCTTACCCAATGCTGGGCTTGGGCAGTAACGGTACAAAGGAGTTTCTTGGGTATTTTTAACCATCAGGCTTAAAAAAAAATATTAGGGACAATATCTCCACTCTCAGAGACCTTTACCATTGCCAATCCTGTTTCCCATTTGCTTCTAAGGAATTCTAGCTTCCAAGCAGGGCTGTAGGTGCACTGATCAGATCTTATCCTGTTGTCCCTAGAGGGCATGGCGCCAGTCTCTTGAATTTACTGTAGATCTCACAGCCACCAGCCCTGACAAGGGACTGCTGAATCAGAGGACTTAGAACAGGGGGGCTTTTGAATAATCACTGTAATCCCTCTCAACTTAGAGCGGACTGAGAAATTGCCCATGGGCTCCATTAAAAATGTGGTCAGTGAACCTATCGAAGGACATGAAGACTACCACATGATGGTAAGTAGCACTGGCTGAGTCTGGCCTCTCGCTAGACTCCTGCTTCTGCTTCTGCTTCATCTAGCAGGGAGAGGATTTTTAACTGAAGAGAAAACTCAATCTTCAGAAGATGCATTGTTTTAAGACCCTCTTGTTTTCTTCATCTACCTAGAACTTGATCCATGACCCCATTCCTAGTTCTATTTATTTTGTAACCCCCTCCCAATATACCTTCTACCAGTAAAGGGGGTATGTTTTCTTTTATCTCTTTTAGAAATGTCTCTTTGCCTCTCTCTGATTTGTAATATTTTATTTTTAGACCAGGAGAATAAATACATAGAGGAGGAATGGCTTGTGGATTTTCATTTTAAATTTTGTCTTGCGTATGACAACAAAAACTCCCCCGGGTCTGGTGTTGGTGAGGACACCAGGCAGTTTTCCTTCCATAATGGTCCTGCTCTTTCCAGGCTATACCCATTGAGTGGCTGAGAACCCTGTGGGGAGAAAGAGGTGTGTGGAACTTCTGTTCTGCATAGAATCTTTTCTGCAGACAGTAGGCTGCTCCTTCCTAGGACAGAATGTTTAGAAGCATTCTACAAGTCTATACAGAGCAAAGAAAAGAATTCAGTGATCCAATAAAGTGTGCAACTTAAGCAAAGTTTCCATTTTTCCAGCACTATTTGGAGGGGACACTTTAAACATGAAATTGAGCTAGCTGAACTCTGAAGTTGCTAGACAGTTGGTGTGAGGGTGAGTCTGTCTGCCATTCTCCATCTGAGGAGGCAGGTTTTTCACTGTCAAGTGAGCAGTGACATAGCTAGGTCAGCCCCATCCAGGGAAAAGGAACAGGTAGTGATTAACCTATGGTTTGGTGGTACCAAGTGCAGGTCAGACGGATATGTTGAAAGATCCTCATGCTATAGGAGAAAGTCAAAGGGGTTCAAAGTCTGGTGGGGTAGGGAGCCAGCCCTGTCCACTTTCTGCCCTGTTGGTATCTGTCAGTTCAGTGTTGCTGTCTCAAAGCCATAGCTGGGAGTACAGTTCCCTGGCTGTGGGGCCCTTTGGAGTTAGCCTTCTGGGAGTGATGAGGAAGTCACCGGGGATTCTTTCAGGCCCTCTGGCAACCCTTCTATCCTTACCTTCTCTCTGGCCTTTAAAACAAGGAATACAGACAGATTGGTTTGGCTTTCTTTAATTATTTGTTTTTCTGTTTTAATAGTTGAATTTTAATCATTTTAGTTGGGTCCCTTCACTCCTTTTCAAATCGTTTGTGCTGCTAGTTTGACCCTATGGGTTTGCAGCCCCAGTTTTCAGTCTACCCAGTGATAGATAGGGATTACAGAGAAGTTGAATGGACCATTTTAGACATCTTTAAAGGAATTGATGTGGGTGGGTAATGGCTTAGTATTTAGTTGAAATATCATTTCTCTTTGGAGTCCTTTCTGGCAGAGGGTGGTTCTAATAGCTCCCTTCTCTTTTAAAGATATCATTAAATAGCACCTTTACCTTTGTCGTAGTGAAAGCATTTACTTCCCTCTTTCTGTAGATGAAATGGTTCTCTAGCTTAATTAATGTGTCACAATTCACAATTACCAAAGTGTGGCTGTGCTTTTTCATTTTTAGAGACATGTTTAAAAAAACAGAAAAGGGCAGAGAATAATACTGTCATAAACCCATACATTCATCATTGAGAAATGATAATTGTAAATATTTTGTAACCCAACAGTGATGATGTCCCCACTGTCTTCCCCTTCTGTCACCACTGTTTTATGTCATGTCATGTGTGTCCTTCCCATCCATCCCTGCTTTTATTTACACATGTATCTGTGAATAAGATCGAGTATCATTTTGTGTTATTTCAGTTTTCATAAAGGTTATCATGGTATGTATCGTTTGGTTGCCATGATGATCTACTATAGGTCCGTATGGATCCAGTCCATACCTTTATAGAAATACTTTAGTATTTGTCTGAATAGGCCACATCACTTTTAATTATGCACTCCCTTACTGATGGATATGTAGGTTGTTGCCAGGTTTTTATCATCTCTGGTGCTTTGAACATTCATACCTGTGTCCTTGTGTGTGCATGACAGGTTTTCTAGGGCAGTGGTTCTCAGATTGGTCTCTGGATCAGCAGTCAGAGAATCACCTGGGAACTTGTTAATTGTCTCAGGCCTCACCCCCAGACCTTTCAGTCAGAAATGCCAACGGGTGGAGCCTACTGATCTGTGTTTCAGCAAGCTTTCCAGATGGTTCTGATACACAAGTTTGAGAACCACTGCTTTAGGGATGGCTATGCTTAATGATCACTTTTTCTTTTTTGGATCTGTTAGGAAAATGCTCCCCCTGTGCACAGTTTTTTGTTTTTTCTTTTCCTTTTTAATTAATTCACTTCCTGACCCTCCCCCTTGTTTATTGTTCCCCCTGCTTGGTCTCCCAACCTCTGAAGTATCGCTTGGTTTTCCTTTTTCCCTTCCAGGCGTTTCAGTTGGGCCCCACGGAAGCCTCTTACTACTGGGTGTACTGGGTTCCAACTCAATATGTGGATGCAATCAAAGACACTGTGCTGGGGAAATGGCAGTATTTTTGAAAGCACTTTCACCTCTGGCCCAGGAGACTGACCCAAAGTGAAGGACATTGCCGGGAGAGGCCTGCAGCATCCCTGGATTTCAGAGTTATGGAACTTTGTTCAAAAAAAAAAAACTATATTCAATCTAAGGTGATGTGGTGACTGAAGCCAGAGGTGATGTACTTTCACCATTAGCTTAATTTTAACTTAAAATCACCGGTTCCCTTTCTTGCAGTCAGCTTCATACCATTTTTAAAGTTAAAACGGTGGAAATCAATAAATCTGAATTCCGAACATGTTGTGTGGAATACTCTTAAGTGTTTGAGAGTAGATCTACCAATTATGTTGAGAAGAGAATGATCAAAAGCTTTCTGTTTTTTTAAAAGTGATTTCAACTGAAATATTTTCATAAATCTTTGGTTGCAAACATTTGGACTGCATTGTGATAAGTTGGGATTTTTTTTTCCTTTTTCATATAAAATCGTATGCAACACGGGGGGGTTAGTAAGCCATATATTTCTATCCATTGATTCAGATTTCTTTCCCCTTTTTCATTTTCTCACTTTCTAGATTTGAGCTTTTGTTTTAAAAACCCAAAGATGTCATTTCCTCTTTTTGTACCTCATCCTTGCTTCCTTTCCTGGGCTCCCTTCCACCATGCTGCTGCTGTTTGTGAATGCATGGTGGGAGAGGAAAAGGTCTTTGGTCTTGGTCAGGGAGCTCTCACACTTGCTGTGGTGTTTGTTGAGCAGCAGAGTATCTCACAGTGACTCCTGTCTAAACGTCTTGCCCTTTGGGCCCCCATCTCTGGGGAGTTCCATTGCTGGTATGCAAACCTCACTGAGCTTAGCTTTGAGACCCAGCCTGGCATGGCTGTGTTCAGCTATGTTGCTCAAAAGCCCCAGCTCCCAGGCAGACAAAGGCCTGTGATGTAGCCACAGATCCAAATACCTTCTTTCTTTGGAAGTTTTCAAGAAATTCTTAAGCTTTAGCAGTCCAATGATAATTTCAATTATGCTTCTCCATTTGGTTCCTTCTGCTCATGCATTAAGTTCAAGTGTCCTTTATCCCAGGTTCAGAGATGCTGCCTTTCTCCATAAGAAAACATCTGACCTACTATCATTTGAACAACGCAAGTGGGATAAATTGCTTTCACGATTAGCTCACCTTCTGGTTTTAGCCCTTTTGTTCTTTGTACATGTGAACTTCTGTCCATCTCTTTCTGGCTTGATTGACTCTGAAATGAGGGAAAATCTCTTGGTGAATGATATCCTTTGTGCTGTTTGCTGTTTCTCTGCTGCTGTCTTTGCAATTCTCCTCTCACTGGTTGCAGGCTTTCATAGTAAGGTTTGGCGAGAAATTTTCCAAACTTCACATTTTGGATTCTAGGCTGTTACCCCTCATTCTGTGAAATGTATTAGCATGTATTCACCTAAGATGACTATTCCTTGTGAGCCAGTTAATGATGTTCTACACCCTTCCCTTCTAAGCTGTAGTTCAGGAATCCAGCCCACGTAGACAGACTCTTGCTTTCTGTGGTATAGTCAATGCCAAGTTACATATCTGGGCAGGAAAATCTACTCTCTGCTTTTTGGGGGGCATAAGTACATGTGAAGTGCAGCATCCAAGAAACTGCCTGTTTTTCATCCCTTGAAAAAGGAGCGGTCATTGCAGCTTTTCTGTACTCGTTGGCTTGCAGTTCCTGGGGAAAAGAGTGCTTCTTTGCTACTTGTGCACACCTCCCTCTGCAGGTGACAGTTCTATGGAGGAAATGATATGTAGCAGGGAGAGCATCATCTCGGTTTGAATACTGCCCCCTTTGCCAACACCCCAGTCCCAGAGATGTGTTTTGATAGTGCCGCATACCCACTTTTGAGCTCTCAAAGCAGGCATCTCAATCCCCAGACTGGCCTCGCTGCTCTCCAAGGCCCCTCCACCCACTCTCCTCACTTGCCCTGCCCTGCCAGTTTCCTGTGCCGTGCCTTTTGGACAAGAGCACGTTTCCCATCATCTCCCCACTCCCCAAGGGCCAACTGCTTCTCATTCAGGCTGGTGTCATTTCAGGAGGACCAAAGCCTGTATAAGCCTTTTTATTTTAAGTAAAAATGGTGCTTTTTTTCCTTCGAGGTATATATAATAATGTAAATGACACCTTTTCGTACAGAGCTGTTTTGAGTATTGTTTCACGGAGCTCACTAAATCTGCCACAACAACCTTGAGCTCTGGCTTCTCACCCTGTCTGCTCAGAAGACCTTGCGGGAAGCTCTCAGGAGGGCAGAGGTAGACAGCACCAGAAGCCACTGGGAGAAGTGTTTTAGATCTATGTCTGGGTCACAGCAGTATTCACTATTTTGTCACTCAGTCCCGTGAACAGTCTCTTCATATCTTTCTTACAGTCTTGGAGTGTTCTGACTAAATCTGTGTAAGCAAATTGAAATACTCTTTCCCCTTAGGTAGCATCACAGTGTTTTATTATTTTCCTCAGGATTATTTCTGTACGGTTTCTTCATTGTCAGAGGGGACCGGATCTTTCTGTCACTGTGGCAGAGGGCATGCTGTGGGTAAAGGAAGAGCTGGTTCTGGGAGAGGGACTCTGACAGCATTACCTGAAGCGAGAGGTGGAGGGAGGGCTGCTCACCACAGCGGTGTCAAGGAGGCCGCCGACTCTTCCATGTGGGACGCCTCTCCGAGCCTCCTGATGGGTTTCTTTCTTTTCTAGAATTTGTTCCAATGATCCTCCTGCAGGTCTTTGCTTTTAGACATCATGCCTTTTTCTCCCTGCCTGAGGCGCTTGGCAGAATAATGTGACAACTTAATCCCTGCTGAGCCCAGTCCCTGTCAGCTTTATTTCAGACAGTCAAGTCAGACAGACTTGCAAGTTGCTGGAACTCCTTGGCATTAATTATTTTAATCCAAGATGGGCCTTTTGTAAGTAGTGTTAGCTCTTTTTAAGTGGAATTTAACTGAGCTAAGTAAGGATGCACTTTCATGTAATCTTGTGGACATAGTAGGGCCCAGGTGAGGCTCTCAGTAGGCTCCTTAGTTGCTGCTTTACCTTATGAGGGCCAAAGAGATTAACTGTCACGTTGCCATGTCTCAGAAAAGTTGCCATATTTCACCCAGAAGGGGCTTGTTTTCCTCTTGCTCTTTCTTTAACCATGCACCTGGAGGAGTGTTCTGGGCTTTTGCACTTGCCCCCCCCCCCTTTCTTCGCCACAGGCAGAGAGGGGACAGGGAACAGATTCAGTGTGCTAAGAGCTGTGCAAGAGCGGGCCTTTCCATCTGTTGCCAAGGGAGACTTTTCCTCTTGCTCCTCACCTCTGTTCACGCTTATTGTCTTGGAAAAGGATGGTCCCTTTGTTTTAAGGCTTTGTGATAAAATCATCTCCAGTTAGGTTTGGTACCTGTTTCCTTCTTCATGGGGCCTCATGGCCTTTCTGAAGTCACAGGTGTTCAGGAGCCCTCTGATGTACAGAACATCTGGTAGATTTACCTGCCAGGCTGGGTGGTTCTACTGCTTTCTGAATTTTTAAGAACCTCTTTCTTTTTCTTTCTTAAAGAGTTCTGCAGAATTATTTGACAGTAAATGTAAGTACCATGTTTTCTTGTGCTGTACGCTCTGTTTTGGTTTCTGTTTTTGAATCAATTGCCTGTTTGGGAGGAGATGAACGTATTTAGTCTATTAGATTTGCGCTGCTGGATTTTTTTTAAAAAGTGTAACCTTGACTAGCTGTCTTATTGTTTATCCTGTAAGATTAGTCTATGAATTAAAGTTTGATAATTAATTGCGTCTCCTTTTCCTTCCAATTTTTCATGCGCCTAATCCATACTGGGGATTGACCAACACTTGGAACCAGGTCTGGAACCATGTATGTCAGCTGTGGTCTTATTTATTTGGCTTTAAGTATATTCAACTTTATTCTCTACTGATAACAGTTGATATTACTCTGTATTAGTAAAGGTGAGCAACTTGACTGTTAGCCATACTCCTGTTACGGCAGCCCTCCTTGGTTGGTTCTGGGCCACCCAGGCTGGAGAGAGGAAGCTGCCTCCCGGTTCTTGGCCTGACTGGGTGCCTTATGTAGCCTCACCTGGCCATTTAGCCTTCAAGGACAGTTGTTACTAAAACACTTGAGAATGGGGCTACAGCTACAAAGACCTTGGACCAGAGCGAGAGAAAGATCTAATACCAAAAATGGCCAAAAACATAAGACTTGGCATGAAGAGTAATGGTTTGTCAGAACCGACCCAGCACCACTCCCATTAGACCCTCTTTTCCTCTTCCTGATACTTTGAGACCAAAACTTTCAGAACATTTACAATCTTTCCTGCAGGTAGATGAGAGGGCTAGCATTTCCCCCCCGCCCCATTTCCCAGTACCTTATAATCCTGAAACAACACTGCTAGCTTCTGAAGGATCTGACAGTTACATGAGAGAAGGACTGGGTGGGCTTGTGCCATGGTGCACACTGGCTGATGCCCATCTGCAGGATCTTCTGTCTGTAAAGAGGGTATGTTTGGATTTTATTTTTTTTTTTTTTTGAGACAGAGCCTCAAGCTGTTGCCTGGGGTAGAGTGCCGTGGCATCACAGTTCACAGCAACCTCCAACTCCTTGGCTCAAGCGATTCTCCTGCCTCCGCCTTCCAAGTAGCTGGGACTACAGGCACCCGCCACAATGTCTGGCTACTTTTTGGTGGCAGCCATAATTGTCGTTTGGCGGGCCTGGGCTGAATTCGAACCTGCCAGCTCAGGTGTATGTGGCTCGTGTCTTAGCCGCTCGAGCCACAGGCGCTGAGCTGTATGTTTGGATTTTATCCCAGTTATGAATGATTATTTCAGGCGCCTTAAAACTAATAGGTCAATTGATTCTCTTCAGAGAATCAGAATGAAGAATAAGATAAACACTAGCCTGAGTATCTTGCCATACTAGTTGAGGAGATGTCTGGCATTTTCTTGACTGTAGCTAAGTAGTACAATCTTTCCTAAGGCAGTCCAGATCAGCCAGACAGTCCTTAGGGCAAGACGTGATGACTACTGCTTTGGCCTGAGAGGAGTTCTGTTTAGCCCAATCCTACTTTAGGATGTGGAAATTATTCACACCCAGGAGACTCCTGCCAACATCACATGGCTACTCTCAGTGGGCATTCTGCCCCCTCTGGCTTTGCCTATTTTATCAAGGATATTTTTGTTCTGAAGCTGTGTTAGCTTCTCTTATTCTGATGCCACTTTTTCTAACTATTCACCCATTTTATAACTCCTGATTTTCAAGTTTCTTGCTTCTACAACATTTTTTCCCTTCACCCTTATCTAATTTATTTTTCCTTTTTTAGAGATAGAGTCTCACTTTGTTGCCCTCAGTAGAGTTCCGAGGCATCACAGCACACAGCAACCTCCAGTTCTTGGGCTTAGGCGATTCTCTTGCCTCCAGCCTTCCAAGTAGCTGGGACTATAGGCACCCACCACAACGCCCAGCTATTATTTTTTGTTGTTGTAGTTTGGCCGAGGCAGGGTTTGAACCCGCCACCCTTGGTGTATAGGGCCTGCACCTTACTCACTGAGCCATAGGCACCGCCCATACCCTTATATAATTTAAAATACTTAACTATTGGCTCAGCACTTGTGGCTTAAGCGGCTAAGGTGCCAGCCACATACACCTGAGCTGGTGGGTTTGAATCCAGCCTGGGCCGGCCAAACAATGACAGATGCAACCAAAAAATAGCTGGGCGTTGTGGCGGGCGCCTGTAGCCTCAGCTACTTGGAAGGCAGAGGCAAGAGAATTGCTTGAGCCCAGGAGTTAGAGGTTGCTTGAGTTAGGGTGACAGCTTGAGAGGCTCTGTCTAAAAAAAAAAAACTTAACTTTTAGGCTAGGTGTGGTGGCTCATGCCTATAATCCCAGCACTCAGGCGGCACCTGTGGCTCAAGGAGTAGGGTGCCAGCCCAATAAACCGGAGGTGGTGGTTTCAAACCTGACCCCAGCAATAAAAAAACCAACCAAACAAAACTATAATCCCAGTACTCATGGAGGCCCAGGTGGGTAGATTGCCTGAACTCACAGGTTCTAGAGCAGCCTGAGCAAGAGCAAGACCCCTATCTCTAAAAATAGCCAGGCTATTTTTTTGGTTGCAGCTGTCATTGTTGTTTGGTGGGCCCAAGCTGGATTTGAACCCGCCAGCTCAGGTGTATGTGGCTGGCGCCTTAGCCACTTGAGCCACAAGCACCGAGCCAATAGTTAAGTATTTAAAATTAGATAAGGGTATGGGTGGTTGTTGTGGCAGGCCCCTATAGTCCCAGCTACTTGGGAGGCTGAGGCAAGAGAATCACTTGAGCCCGAGTTTGAGGTTGCTGTGAGCTATGATGCCACAGCACTCTTCCAAAGGCACCAAAGTGAGACTGTCTCAAATAAAATACTTAATTATTCTTTTTTTTTTTTTTTTGTTTTGAGACAGTCTCACTTTGTCTTCCTCTGATAGAGTACAATGGCATCATAGCTCACAGCAATCTCAGACTCTTGGGCTCAAGTGATTCTTTTACCTCAGCCTGAGGTAGTCTGAGTAGCTGGGACTATAGGCACCTGCCAGAATGCTTGGCTATTTTTAGAGACAAGGTCTTGCTTTGGCTCAGGCTGGTCTCGAACCCATGAGCTCAGGCAATCCACCTGCCTTGGCCTCCCAGAGTGCTAGGATTACAGATGTGAGCCACCTTGCTTGGCCTCCTTTTTTTGTTTTGAAATTTTCATACATACAGAAAGTTGAAATATCCTACCTTTCACCTAGGTTTACCAGTTAAAAATGATAACCACAGGGTGGTGCCTGTGACATAGTGGTGGGGTGCCGGCCCCATATACCGAGGGTGGTGGGTTCAAACCCATCCCCGGCCAAACTGCAACAAAAAAACAGCTGGATGTTGTAGTGGGCGCCTGTAGTCCAGCTACTCGGGTGGCTGAGGCAGGAGAATCGCTTGAGCCCAAGAGCTGGAGGTTGCTGTAAGCTGTAACGCCATGGCACTCAACCAAGGGTGGCAAAGTAAGAATGTCTCCTTAAAACAAAAAAAAGATAACCACATTTGTCTTTTCTTTTTTTAGACACAAACTTTTGCTGTGACATTTGACAGACACGCAGATAATGTGACACTTCACCTGTGCATATTTTAGCATGCATCTCTGAAGACTAAGGACATTGTTTTTGTTTTTTTTTTGAGACAGAGCCTCAAGCTGTCACCCTGGACAGAGTGCCATGACATCACAGCTCACAGCAACCTCCAATTCCTGGGCTCGAGTGAGTCTCCTGCCTCCGCCTCCCAAGTAGCTGGGACTACAGGCCCCGCCACAACGCCCGGTCATTTTTTGGTTGCAGCCGTCATTGTTGTTTGGCGGCCCAGGCTGGATTTGAACTGCCAGCTCAGGTGTACATGGTTGGCGCCTTAGCCTGTTGAGCCACAGGCGCCGAGCCAGGACATTGTTTTATGTTACTTCAGTACCATAAGGACCATTGTTTTATGTTAGCTCACCTAAGAAAACTGACGACAATTGCTTTCAATTTTTTTCTTTCCTTGGTTTCACTCTGTCTTTAAAAAAAAATTGGGGGGGGGGCGGCTTCTGTGTTTCAAAGGAGTAGGGCGCCAGCCCCACATGCCGGAGGTGGTGGGTTCAAACCCAGCCCTGGCCAAAAACTGAGTCTTGCTCTGTGCCTTCGGTAGAGTGCCTTGGCAACCTAGCTCACAGCAATTTCAAACTCTTGAGCTTAAGCAATCTACTTTCCCCAGCCTCCTGAATTGCTGAGATTACAGGTGCCTGGCTAGTTTTTCTATTTTTCTATTTTTAGTAGAGATGGGGGTCTTGATTTTGCTCAGGCTGGTCTCAAACTCCTGAGTTCAGGTGATCCACCTGCCTCAGCCTCCCAGAGTGCTAGGATTATAGGCATCAGCCACTAATCCTAAAAAACTTTTGGGTTTTTAAAATACACTTTTAAGTTTACTATGGTTGCTAGGGTTGGCTTTGTTCTCTTACCTTAAAGAAAAGTAATTTTCGCCCTATTTATTTATTTTTATGGCAGTTTTTTTGGTTTTTTTGACCGGGGCTGGGTTTGAACCCACCACCTCCAGCATATGGGGCCAGTACCCTACTCCTTTGAGCCACAGGTACTGCCCTATTTATTTTTTTGAGACAGTCTCTCACCTTGTCACCCTCAGAGTGCTGTGGCATCATATCTCACAGCAACCTCTAACTTTTGGGCTCAAGTGATTCTCTAGCCTCAGCCTACTGAATGGCTGGGACTACAGGCTCCTGCCACAACGCCCAGTTATTTTTAGAGGTGAGGTCTTGCTCTGGCTCAGGCAGTTCACCTACCTCAGCCTCCAAGAGTGCTGGGATTATAGGAATGAGCCACTGCACCGGCCTCTCTCTTTTTTTCATTTATGACACCAATCTCTTTCCCTTCTCTGCCCATTGTGAGCTCAAGTCACAGGTTTCTCATGGCAGAGGCATAAGTGGTTCTGGAGGAGCTGTCAGGGAACTGCCCCTTCTCGTCAGTGGATGAGAGAACCAGACTGATCACTCTGGTTCCCCTCCCATAGCTAAATCCAAGACTTACAGACCCCACAGGGTCATAACTCAGGACTGTCTTAGATTTTGGTGGCCATTAACATGGCTCAGGTAAAGGAATTTGGCTTACATAACTGGAAACTCTAGTGTCAGATCCGGCCCAGTGCAGGTGCTTAAGTCAGGCTGATGGATGCTTGACTGTCAGACTCCTGGCTCTTCATTGTTCCCTGTTGAACTTAGTCTTAGAGAATTTTCCCCCAAAGAGTTCCATTAAAAGTACCAGATAATCCTTCTATGGGCATGTCACCCTACCTTCCACAAATAGGAGACCGTGCACTAGTTTACTTTTCCAGTCATTGTGAGCCTGGGCTTTCAGGCAAACATGCCACACCATAGATAAGAGACTTTGACAGAATGCCTAGCAGGGTTTTAATTTCTTGCTATGTGTCAGGTAAATGTTACTTGGAAAGGACTTCCTCTACTGTAAGGCTCCAGCCTTGGAGTCAAGATGGAGTACTTCTGGGACTCCACCAAGTGCTCACTCTGAGTGCTGGGCATTTAGGTCCTGTAACATCAGCTCCTTTGTTGTGTCTTGCCATGTACCAAACACTGCACCAAGTTATGTTGAGTGTAGTATGTGGTCAGCCCTGCACCATGTCCCTCCTCTTACTCTCACTTTAGCTGTTGGAGGAAACGGAAGGCTCAGAGAAAAGTGACTTAGCCAGCACCACATGCCTGTCAAGTGATTGAACCTATGATTTCAGAACCCAGATTTGCCAGGCACTATCTTAAGATTCTGGCCTGATGTTTGAGAACTTAGGAAAGAACTCAGATACTTTGCTTTCAAATTTTTTTTCCTTTTGCTGTGTTTAAAAAATTTTTTTAAACATATTTCACACAAATATGTCCATATTATCATTTCTACATGTAATCTATAAGTTGCAAATGAGATTCTTTTCTGTACTGTCTTCAGAATCCAGGTTTGTAGTTTACACTTAAAAAAGTCAGTTTAGACTTTTTAATCTCAAAATATTAAGGGGGTGCAAACGTTTTTGTTTCATGGATAACTGTAATAATGCTTAAGACAGAGCTATGAGGCTTGGCACTGTAGCACAGTGGTTACAACATCAACCACATACACTGAGGCTGGAGGGTATGAACCCAGCCCAGGCCAGCTAATCAATAGTGACAGTTGCCACAGAAAAACAGCCAGGCGTTGTGGCGGGCGCCTGTAGTCCCAGCTACTTGGGAGGCTGAGGCAAGAGAATCACTTAAGCCCAAGAGTTGGAGGTTGCTGTGGGCTGTGATACTTCAGCACTCTACCGAGGGCAACATAGTGAGACTCTGCCTCAAAACAAAAACAAAAAATTAGGGCTATGAGTGCCCATCACCCAAATAGTGTTCAATGTACTGTTCAGCTGGTTTTTTTGACTCTCCCTGCTTTCTCAGGGTGTATGTCTTAAGGGCACTAACTTGTGTTTGTAAGTTTCTTGTTTAAACTTTGAACTTTGGCATGTTTAAATTGGCTTAACTTCATTAATAAAGTTGTTTTAAATTTGTTTAATTAGTTTTATTAATTGACTACCATTTAAAAAATTTAAACAGTAATAACATTCACTTGATAAGGAAAGTTCAAGTGATAGGAGGCAGTCTCTCACTCAGTTCTGGCTTATCAACCCTAGCTCTGTCCCACCCTGTTAGGCTTAAGCATATAAGGGTCCATCCTGTCGCAGAGGATCAGTCCTTACCAGACTGAGGGAGCAGGGAGTCTTCAGGAAGAGGGAACCTGCCCTGGGAAACACCTCACACTGCCCCCACCCCCAGTTTGACTTTTTTTTCTGAGTTGTGCCTTATCTGTCACCTATTTGTGTTTCCCACAAACACCTTGAGCTCAGCATGTCCCACAAGATTATATCTCCATTCAATCTGATTCTCCTTTAGTCCCTGTTTTACATGGACAGCAACTCATTCAGTACCAGCAGCCCAAGAAATAAATTCAGGAGGTATCTTAAGACTCATTTCCTTTTTCACCTGATCATTTTCTGCCACTTTTATTCCCAGAATCTCTTTTTATTGTATCTCACCCTTCAAATGTGCATTTTTTTTTTTTTTTGAGACAGAGTCTCACTATATTGTCCTTGGTAGAGTGCTGTGGCATCAGAGCTTACAGCAACTTCAAACTCTTGGGCTCAAGTGGTTCTCTTGCCTTAGACTCCCAAGTAGCTGGGACTACAGGCACCCACCACAACGCCTGGCTATGTTTTGGTTGTAGTTGTTATTGTTGTTTGGCAGGCCTGGGCTGGATTTGAAACCATCAGCTCTGGTGTATGTGGCTAGTGCCCCAGTCGCTGAGCCACAAATCTGCATTTTTTATTTTTGCAGTTTTTGGCCAGGGCTGGGTTTGAACCCACCAAGTCCAGCATACGGGGCTGGCGCCCTTCTCCTTTGAGCACAGGTGCCACTTTTTTTTTTTTTTTTTGCGACAATGCATATTGTCTTGGGTAGAGTGCCTTGGTATCACAGCTCACAGCAACCTCAAAATCTTGGGCTTAAGCGATTCTCTTGCCTCAGTCTCCCAAGTAGCTGGGACTACAGGTGCCTACATCAACACCCGACTATTTTTTTGTTGTTGCAGTTGTCATTTCCAACCCACCGGCCTCAATGTAAGTGGCCAGCACCCTACCCACTGATCTACAGGTACAGCCCCAAATCTGTATTTTTCTCATGGGCTTTTCCAATAACCTCAAATTCATCCCTGTCAGGCCACCCTTTGTGTAGTTGCAGTGATCTCAGATACATCTGTCCCTTCCCTACAGACAGTCCTGCTGGCAAGTTCCCTAGCCAGCCTGCAAGGTCCTACTTTATGGCCTGATCCCAGTCACATCTTCAACTACAAGCAACCCTCCCTGACCTAGTTCACGATCTAGCAATATCCCAAACTAAACTTTCCTACCTGGCTAACTCCTACACAGCCTTAGAGACTTTACTAAGGCTTGACTGCCTATTATAGCCTTTCCCAGTATCCGCAGCTTCTGCTGAACTAATGCTACAATTTTCACATCTTTAAACATTACATTACTTTTATTTTTCATTTATTACAGGACATTTTATAATTTGAGAATACTAGAAGAATAAGTTGCATATAGACATAACTTTCATTTATTACACAATACTTTATAATTAGAAAATACTAGAATAAGTTGCATATGGACATAACTACCATATCTTGGTAAAATTATTAATTTTAAAGGTTAATTTAAGGGTACAAAGAAGTTACAATGTTTACATTTGGTAGAGTACCTCTTATAATTTTGTCCTGCTGCCAAGAAGTGTGCCAAACACTCTAAAATTGTACCCATTAAATGGGAGCACCATCCATCCCCCTTTCTCCTCTCTCCCTTGAGTTTTTCTCTTATGTGAGCATTTATTAGATCATCTACTGGCTTCATATTAGTATTAGTACCATATAACATTGTTTCTATTCAACCAATCTCATATTCTTGGATATTCAATTTTATGTCATCAATACACAACTTGTTACACATATCACAGTGAATTCTCTCCCAACATCAGGACAAATTTCAGACGGTTGAAATTGTGCAGTGAATAGACACATACATTACCACCAGTTAATATTTTGCTATGCTATTGTTTTTCTTTCCTAAACCATTTGGAAGACAACCTTAGACATATTTCATTCCTAAATATTATGTCTCCTGAGAATAAGTTTATTCTAACTACTGTATGCAATACTATTAATTTTTTTTTTTTTGAGACAGAGCCTCAAGTTGTTGCCCTGGGTAGAGTGCCGTGACATCACATCTCACAGCAATCTCCAACTCCTAGGCTCAAGCGATTCTCCTGTCTCCGCTTCCCAAGTAGCTGGGATTACAGGTGCCTGCCACAACGCCCGGCTATTTTTTTGGTTGCAGCTGTTGTTGTTTGGCGAGCCTGGGCTGGATTCGAACCCACCCGCTCAGGTGTATGTGGCTGGCGCCTTAGCGGCTTGAGCCACAGACACCGAGCCAGTTTTTCTATATTTAGTAGAGACAGGGTCTCACTCTTGCTTAGGCTGGTCTTAAAACTCCTGAGCTTGGGCATTCCACCTGCCTCTGCCTCCCAGAGTGCTAGGATTACAGGAATGAGTCCGTAAGTTAAACAATTTTTGCAAGAATATCTCAGAGGTGACATGTTCTTTGAGGCTGCTGTTTCATTATTGGTAGTGCCAAGTCTGAGACTGTCACCTGGATTGTAATCATCTCCCATGTAAGATGGTGAGCTAGCTCTTTGAGATTGGAGACATGCTATTTTCCTCCTCACTCAGGCCCTGGAGGAGTGCTCAATACACAGCAGGTAGTGGTAGTTCATTGTTTGAGTGAATGAGTGGACTTGGCTGTTTGGGAGACATAGTAAGTAGACTGAGAGGCTAAACTGGGAATGGATAGAAGACGACTGGGCTGGAACCAGGTAATGACGGCCTCACAAGCCACCGACTCCCTGTGGAATAGCCTACAACCGAGGCACAGATCCTGAAAAATGTTTTGGGGAGGGCATCAACCAGAGCCTAATGGCATTACCAAGGAATGATTCCTATGTGCGTGATGCAGGAAACTTTTTCCCTGATTCTCGCTCCTTTGGGATTTATAGCAGCTATAGAATGATATGAACTGGCCATTTCACTGCAGGTACATGGTTAAGATATTAGTAAAGCAGTTACTTTAGAAGTGACGTGGCTAGACTTTGTGATCTTAGGCAGAAATGACCACAGATTTTTTTTGTAAAATGTGCAGCTGCCATAGGATTTAAATAGAACAACTTGATGAGTGTTACCACTATTCCAATTAAAGAAACCACATGCAGCCTGTAAGTTCCCTGTTGGATCCCCAGTGCCTGAGAAGTACTCAAGCTATTTGGTAAGCAAATGCTGTTGTAGGCTGGGCACAGTAGCCCGCACCTGTAATCCTAGCAGTTTAGTGGGGGCCAAGGTGGATCACTCAGGCCAGGAATTCAGAGACCATCCTGACAAGGGTGAGACCCATCTCTAAAAAAAAACAGAAAAATCAGCTGGGCTGGATGGAGGGTGCCTGTAGTCCCTCCTGCCAGCTACTCAGGAGGCAGAGCAGGAGGCTTATTAGAGCCCAGGAGTTTGCTGTGAGCCATGGTGATGCAAATGCTCTCTATCTAGCTCAGACAACAGACCAAGACCCTGTATCAAAAAAAAAAAAAAAAAAAAAGGAAAGGAAAAATGCACTTTTAAAAAGAATGAGGAGGGCGGTGCCTGTGGTTCATCAAGTAGGGTGCCGACCCCATATACTGAAGGTGGTGGGTTCAAACCCGGCCTCAGCCGAACTGCAAAAACAGAAAAATAGCGGGGCATTGTGGTGGGCACCTGTAGTCCCAGCTACTTGGGAGGCTGAGGCAAGAGAATCGTCTAAGCCCAGGAGTTAGAGGTTGCTGTGAGCTGTGTGACGCCACGGCACTCTACTGAGGGCGATAAAGTAAGACTCTGTCTCTACAAAAAAAATAAAAAGAATGAGGACTCTCCAATTTGGCAGCTTTCAAAGATGCCCTATTAAATTAGAGTGAGTCCAACAGTGTATGCTCTCAATTACTGAAAAGGAGGGAATACATTTGCCTGCCATGCCTGGAATGACCCAGAGCAACACAGAAGGAACCAGCAACACCTGGGTACCCAGAAGTGGGGAGGCAGATGGGAGTGTGGACCCAATCCCAGATCTGACTCCCACTCTTCTACCACCTCATCCTTCGGCCATGAGATTCTCTGCTGTGAGGGGCCCTGACCTCAGTCCCTCAGCCTAGATGACGTTGCTTACTTAGGACAGGGTCCTTGGTTCCCCCCTCTCCACAAGCCAGAAATTTCAGTAAAAGTAGAGTAATAATTTTACATGACTCAAACTGAATATCATCAAGAGCTAGGCAAGATACACCATTACATCAACTCCAAAGAAAAAACACAGTGCTAAGAATAAAAGTGACAGAATCGGCTCGGCGCCTGTGGCTAAGGTGCCAGCCACATACACCAGAGCTGGCGGGTTTGAATCCAGCCTGGGCTCACCAAACAACTACAACCAAAAAATAGCTGGACGTTGTGGCAGGTGCCTGTAGTCCCAGCTACTTGGGAGCTCGAGGCAGGAGAATCGCTTGAGCCCAGGAATTTGAGGTTGCTGTGAGCTGTGATGCCATGACACTCTACCCAGGGCGACAGCTTGAGGCTCTGTCTCAAAAAAAAAAAAGTGACAGAATCGATATTGAAGTGTGTGACAAGGGGACACAATGTCAAACTGACCTTGGAGGACACATCCTCCAAAACTATTAATTTTAGAAAGGAATCCTTAGGGATGAAAAAATTAGTCCCACATGCAGTTATCAGCTGATACATCTGATAATAAGCTAAGGGAAGCAAAATAAATGTTTTTTGAAACAAAAAAGTCCTTTTATCATGAATATATTCATTCCTTATACTGAAGGCAGGGGAGCGAAACTTTAGGTACACTGTTGGCGAAACCACTGTTTTTGATAGGCATGAATACCAGTGACAAATCAGATGAATCTTTAGAAATATTATGCAGCAGCAATATAAAAAGGCACTTTATAGACATCACTGGAAAAATGAAGATTGAGAAAAATACTGATTTTACAGATTTATTTCCAACGGATAAAACGCTTACACAATTTAAATACAAGTCCAACAGAATTACTCTGTCAAAGTCAGCAATAATGGCAAAATGTGTTCTCACTTCCAGACACTCGCCAGTATCATCTGCGTCTTCTCTCAATGAAGCAGAAGGGTCTGGGAAAGGCAAAACAAGTTCAGTGTTTATTTTTGGTGTATCATTACTGACTTTAGGTGGCATCTTTAAGGTGCTAAATTCAGGGTAACAAACAGTTAAAGACTCCAATACAATTCCAAAAGGCTTATTTGATTATCCTACAGGCTAAATAACCAGACCTGATATTTACTGAGAGGCTTCTTATATCAGGCCTTATATTATGGGATGTACATACACCATTACAGTTTTACCTTCACAAAAGCCCCAGGTAGATCATTATCCCCATTTTACATATCAGGAAACAGAGGCTTAAAGCTTAGCAGCCTGCATAAGGCTTACACAGTGACAGAGCTGAGAATAAACTTGAGTGTCTCAAGACTCCATAGTCCATCCTCTTAAACATGAGGCCTCTATTACCTAGGCTGGATAACTGAAGAAGACAGGTCAGTGTTTATGAGAAGGGCTAACAATCATGGGAGTCCTGTCCAGGACTGACTGCTCTCAATCTCTCATGAGGATGACCATCACTCCAGGGACCCTTTGAGTGGCAAATTATTGAAAGGGGCTTGCATTTCGTAACGAGTACACATCATTCCACAAACCCACTTGCTTTTGTAAAAAGAAAGAACCACAAACACCTGTAATCCCAGCCCTCTGGAGGTTGAGGTGGGCAGACTGCCTGAACTCACAAGTTCAAGGCCAGTCTGAGTAAAAGCAAGACCCCATCTCTAAAAATAACCGGGCATTGTGGCGGGCCCCTGTAATACCAGCCACTTGGGAGGCTGAGGCAAGAGAATCACTTGAGCCCAAGAGTCTGAGGTCGCTGTGAGTTATGATGCCAGAGCACTCTACTGGGGGCAACAAAGTGAGACTCTGTGTCAAAAAAAAACAAAAACCATAAACAGATCTATGGGAAACCAGTACAATACACACTATCTGGGAAAGAGGCACACTTACAACCTTGACCTAAACTATACAAAAGAAATTCATGTAAAGAAAACATTTGAACCCCCATAATATGTAATATTATGAAAAAAAAAATCCTATGGGAGAATATCATTTTATAAGTCAGATTATTTACCTGTTTTTTTATTCATATACATCCTTCTTATCTGCAATGTAGTCTACAATTTCTTGTGGACACATTAACTTTTCTGCATCTATATCAGGAATTTCAAACCCTAAAAGAAAAATTTGTAACAATGTGAGTGTAAAAGAAAATCCTTTACAACTGAAAGCACCCGACCCTTCTGTAATGTCTACATTTGTATCAAAAATTTCCAGCAACCCTAAATTCCATTTACGTTGTGAGGCAGGTATGGCATATGTGTATCACGTTGGGTATACTGGTTTGAGGTTTGTTTTTTTTTTTTTTTTGAGACAGAGCCTCGAGCTGTCACCCTGGATAGAGTGCCATGGCATCACAGCTCACAGCAACCTCCAACTCCTGGACTCAAGCGAGTCTCTTGCCTCCGCCTCCCAAGTAGCTGGGACTATAGGCGCCCGCCACAACACCTGGCCATTTTTTGGTTGCAGCCGTCATTGTTATTTGGCGGGTCCGGGCTGGATTCGAACGCACCAGCTCAGGTGTACGTGGCTGGCACCTTAGCCCATTGAGCCACAGGCGCCGAGCCTGGTTTGAGGTTTTTAGAGACAGAATTCACATAATAAAAAATTCCCTCTTGTGGGGTGCCATCTGTGGCTCAAAGGAGTAGAGAACCAGCCCCATATGCCGGAGGTGGCTGGTTCAAACCCAGCCCCGGCCAGAAACTGCAAAAAAAAAAATCCCTCTCGTGAAGTATAATTCAGTGGTTTTTCATTGCAAAAAAAAAAAATCCCTCTCGTGAAGTATAATTCAGTGGTTTTTCATATATTCAAAAGATTGCAGAGTGGGGCCTGTGGCTCAAAGGAGTAGGGCGCTGGCCCCATATGCCAGAGGTGGCAGGTTTAAACCCAGCCTTGGCCAAAAACTGCAAAAAAAAAAAAAAAAATGTTGTACAACCATCACTATTATCTAACTGTAGAACATTTTTTATCACCCCTAAAAGAAACCCAGTGCCCATTTGCAGTTCCTCTCCCCCATCCCTATTCCTGTGACCACAAATCTGTTTCTATGGATTTGTCTCCTTTTGGCATTACATATAAAAGGAATCATACAGGGCGGTGCTTGTGGCTCAAAAGAGTAAGGTGCCGGCCACCATATGTTGGAGGTGGTGGGTTCAAACCCAGCCCCGGGCAAAAACCCTAACAGGAATCATACAGTACAGTATGTGGTCTCTCATGTCTCGCTCCTTCCACTTAGCATGTTCTCAAGGTTCATTCATGCAGAATGTATCATTTCATTCCTTTTTAGGAACTATTGGGTTTTGAAAGTTACTGAGTTACATTTACTAAGTGATTACTTTGGGTCAAACACTGTGCTTACCATTTTATAAATAATCTCTACCTTTAATTCACACAACAATCCAAATCCTGAGATTCCTACTATTATCACCTTCATTTTCCAGCTGAAAATCAGGCTTTGAGAGCTACAATTAACTTATCCAGGCTTATGCATGGCTAAGTCCAATTCTAGACCTGGTATTCTTTTTTTTTTTTTTTTTTTTGAGACAGAGCCTCAAGCTGTCACCCTGGACAGAGTGCCGTGGCATCACAGCTCACAGCAACCTCCAATTCCTGGGCTCTAGCGAGTCTCCTGCCTCTGCCTCCCAAGTAGTTGGGACTTCAGGCGCCCGCCACAACACCTGGCCATTTTTTGGTTGCAGCCGTCATTGTTGTTTGGCGGGCCCGGGCTGGATTCAAACCCGCCAGCTCAGGTGTACGTGGCTGGCGCCCCAGCCCATTGAGCCACAGGAGCCAATACCCAGACCTGGTATTCTTAACCACTATACAAACAATATGATCCCTCCAATCAGCATAACCTGGAGGAATTTTAACTAAGTCCTGCCCATAGGATGACACAAGTCCCGTGGCTTCTTTTTTTTTTTTTTGAGACAGAGCCTCAAGCTGTCACCCTGGATAGAGTGCTGTGGCATCACAGCTCACAGCAACCTCCAATTCCTGGGCTCAAGCGAGTCTCTAGCCTCCGCCTCCCAAGTAGCTGGGACTGTTACAGGCGCCCGCCACAACGCCCGGCCATTTTTTGGTTGCAGCCATCATTGTTGTTTGGCGGGCCCGGGCTGGATTCGAACCCGCCAGCTCAGGTGTACGTGGCCGGCGCCTTAGCCCACTGAGCCACAGGCGCCGAGCCAGT
>CAUYRH010064010.1:0-10974 GCA_963574655.1 Perodicticus potto
TACAGGCGAACCTTACTAAATGTAGAATACAAATGTCTTCATATAATAACTGAGAAAATGTCAGGAAGGCTATGTTAATCAGTTTGATGAAAATATTTCAGATTGTATATGAAACCAGCACATTGTACCCCTTGACTGCACCATTGAACACAGCTATGATTTAATAATAAAGACAATAAAAAAATAAAATATAATAAATAAAAAAAATGCGCATCTGCAAAGGGATTAATAACTAGAACATATAAGGAGCTTCAACAACTCAAAAGGAAAAAATCAAATAACTCAATCTCAAAAATGAGCAAAGGATCTGAATAGGTATTTCTCAAAGGAAGACATCCAAATGGCCAACGGGTATATGAAAAAATGCTCAGCATTATTTATCATCAGAAAAATGCAAATAAAAATAACAATGAGATTTTCACTACAGTTAAAATGGTTTTTATCAAAAAGACAAGCAATAAAAAATGCGGTTGAAGATGTGCAGAAAGGGGAACCCTTGTACACTGTAGATGGGAATGTAAATTAGTGCAACCACTAATTTAATCACTTAATTTACATGGGAATGTAAATTAGTACAACCACTTCTCTAACCACTAGAAAACAGTATGATGGTTCCTCAAAAAGCTAAAAATAGATCTACTCTATGACTCAGCAATCTCACTGCTAGGTATATATCCAAAGGAAAGGAATTTAGTATACTGAACAGATAATCTGCACTTCTATGTCTCTTGCAGCACTATTCACAAGAGACAAGATAGGGAATCAACCTAAGTGTCCATCAATGAATGAATGGATAAAGAAATTATGGTACAAATATACAATGGAATATTATATAGCTATAAAAGAACAAAATCCTGCCATTTGTAACAACATGGATGGAACTTGAAAACACTATGTTAAATGAAGTAAACCAAGCACAAAAAGACAAACCCCATGTGTTCTTACTTCTTTGTGGGAGCTAAATATTAAAAACAATTGATCTGGAAGACTGAGTTTGAATGATGGTTACGAGAGGCTAGGAAGACTAGCAGGGAGGTGGTGGACAAAGTTGGGATGGTTAATGGGTGCAAAAATATACTTAGATAGTTAGATAAAATTAACAATATTTGATAGCACAACAAAGTGGCTAAAATCAACAATAAGTTGTTAGGGTATATTTTAAAATAACTAAAAAAGTGGAATTAGAATGTTCTTAACACAAAGAAATGAGAAATGCCTAAGGTTAAGGACACCCCAACTACCCTGATTTGACTAATCCACATTCTGTGTATGTATCACAACATCATATGCATTCTATAAATATGTACAACAATTATGCATTCATAATCATTAAAAATTAAAAGTTTTAAAGATAAAAGAGGGGTTAACAATAAGGCTTTATTTTTAATGAAGAAAATTCAGTTAATTCTTTTATTCTCAGCATAGCTTTGCCTGAAATTAACATAGCTGTGTATTTTATTAAGAATTGTTCAGCACATGTGGAAACCAAGAAGTGGCTGCTGGCCCCAAGCAAGTGGCTTGGGGTAGAAAACATAGCTTCTCCCACACAGAATATTTCAGACCCACAAAAGTATAATCTATATCAATTTATAATTGTTTAAGGTGGACAACCATTTCTTTTAGCAAGTATTCAACTTGCCCAAACTTTGGGCTTAGTGTAGACACCATCTAGCATGTCAAAAAATGGCCACTAGAAAGAAAAACAGAAAAGTAATTTGTGTTGGGTAAGTGGAGTGTCGATGTAGATTTGGAAGGAACTGCCTAAAGAGGACTACACAAATTGGAGGACAAAACCCAATCCCAGAACATCGTCAGTGATAAGTTATGTTGATAGCATGTATCCTTGATATGATATGATGATGAGAATGGCACCTTACCTCTGTTGTTTTCCTTGCCAAAACCCATAAATACAATCTAATTGTGAAAAGATAGGAGACATGCCTGTATTGAAGGACATTCTAAAAATATCCAACCAGAATTCCTCTAAAATATTGACGTCATCCAGAGAAAGAGAAAGTCTAGGAAAATCTAAAGAGACAGAATGACTAAATGTAATATGATATGTCTGGATAGGGTCCTAAAACAGAAAAAGGACATTGGAGAAAAGCTAAGAAAATTTGAACAAAGCACAAATTTTAGTTAATAATAATATACATGTCAACACTAGCTCATTAGTTACGATGAATGCACCACACTAATGTAAGACATTAACAATAGGGGAACCTGGGAGAGAATTGTAAGGGAATTCTCTATACTGCTACATATCTTTGCAACATTACACTAAATCTCAAAATATTATAAAATAAAATTTTTATTAAAGAAAATCAATTGGCGGAGCCTCATCAGGGATACATCAGAATTCTTCCACGAACTGAAGAGTAGTATTATGTTACTATAGCTAGAATCTTTGAGAAACATGAAGAAAACAGGAGGGTACACATGATTTAGAGACTAGACAAATAAAGTAATTATTCATGTTTTGACATAACTAGATAGATATTTCAAATATGTTTCAAAGGCTATGATTATGGACTGGCATTATTATTATTTTTTTATTTCAGATTGATGAGAGTACAAATGTTTAGGTTACATTGTTCTCATTTTTGAGATAAAATTCAAGTTATAGTTGAGCCTTTCATCCAGGGGACATACTGAACGCCTTCCCATTGTGCACATTAGGTGAGATCCCACCAATCACCCTCCCATCCCACCTCCTCACTAGATTATACTTGTGTTTTTCTTTTATGTGGGCTTGTAGTTGCTTATATATTGGTTTCATATTAGCATTGAGTACGTTGGATACTTTTTTCCCCATGGTTGTGATACTTTACTAAGAAGAATGTGCTTCAGCTCCATCCAGGTAAATACAAAAATGTAAAATTTCCATCTTTTTTATGGCTGAATAGTAGTACTCCATGGTATACACATGCCACAGTTTGCTAATCCATTCATGGGTTGATAGGCACTTGGATTGATTCCAGGACTTGGCAATTGTGAAATGAGCTGCAATAAACATTTTAGTGAAAATGTCCTTGGAGTAAAGTAATTTTTTTCTTCGGGGTAGATACCTAGTAATGGGATTGCAAGGTCAATTTTTTGTTCTTTAAGAATTCTCCATACTTTGTTCCATGGAGGTTATACTAGTTTGCAATCCCACCAGCAGTGCAAAAGTGTTCTCTTCTCTCCACACCCATGCTAACATTTGCAGATTTGGAATTTTGTGATGTGGGCTAATCTCATGGGAGTTAGGTGATATCTCATGGTAGTTTTGCTTTGCATTTCTCTGATGATAAGGGACGATGAGCATTTTTTCATGTGTTTGTTGGCCATTCATCTGTCATTTTCAAGGAACTTTTTGTTCAGGTCTCCTGCCCCCTTATAAACAGGGTTGTTTGCTCTTTTCTTGTTAATTAATTTGAGTTCTTTGAGGAATCCAGTTATCAGCCCTTTGTCAGGTTGGTAGCATGCAAATATCTTCTTCCATTCCAAAGCTGTCTGTCTGCTTTAGTTGTAGTACCCTTAGCTGTGCAGAAGCTTTTTAGCTCGATCATGTCCATTTAGTTATTTTTAGTGTTGCTGCATTTGCTGAGGGGGGTCTTCTTCATAAAATCTTTTCCCAGGCCAATTTTGTCAAGAGTTTTCTTGACACTTTCTTATAGAATTTTTATTGTGTCATATCTTAAATGTTATACTTTTATCCAATGAGAGTTAGTTTTTGTCAATGGTGAGAGGTAGAGATTCAATTTCAGTCTTCTACATGTGGCTAAACAGTTCTCCCAGCACCATTCAGTACATAGGGATTCTTTTCCCCAGTGTATGCTTTAATTTTGTTTCTTAAAGATCAGATGGTGATATGTGGCTGGGTTCATCTCTGGGTTCTCTATTCTGTCCCATAGATCTGGTCTCTATTCTTGGTTGTCATTATTTTAAACCTTTTAAATCTTAAGGACCTAAGTGATTGCCCAGCACAACTTTCTGTGATGATATACACAGTCAGTACCTGCAATGCCCAATACAGCAGCCACCGAGCATTGGAGATGTGGGGTGTATGACAGAGGAAGGAAATTTTTAATTTTAATTAATTGAAATTTAAATAGCCACACAAGGCTAATGGCTACTGTAAATGACAGTACAATATCTAGAACATAATATATAGCATGATAACAAGACAGATGGAGTTTTTAACTTAAAAAATACTTATAGAACTAAAATAGAGAGTGACAAAGTAGAGAAATGTTTTACTGCAACTAAGATGAAATTCAACGTGCCATAATCATTTATGTTTAAGGCACAGAACTTTTGTTTATGCACAAGAAAATGATCAGAAATGATCAAGGGTCAACATTAGCATTAAAGTGCTTCTATCAAAATAAAATATGACCATCCTACTGGAATGGTTTTATATAAATACGGCATGTAAGGTCTACCTAGTAGCTCTAACCAATGCAGTAGAAAAAAATTAAGCTGGGAATTTGAAGACTTGTTCTATCCCAGTTTGGCACAGACATGAAGTATAATCACTGCAAGGCCTTAATTTCCTCATGTGTAAAATAACTCGAATTAGAACAGATGATTTCCAAGATCTCAAGCAATAATAAGAAAAAAAGTATATAAATAATTGTATAACTAATACCGCAATTCTAAAATCAATTCCAGGAAGCAAAATTATGAGATTTGCTGCCTAACAGATTAGAGGAATGTGTAATTTTGTGGTTGCTCAGACTGTAAAAGACTAGGGTATGACTCCTACTTTTCATTATTCACTTATGTGGGCTAAGCAAGAACTTCAGCAAAGGGAACTGAGCGAGCTGAGGGTTGATTCACCCTGTGTCAGAATGCGAACTATGTGACCTGCGGGTGGATATGCCTAGTGTCACAAAAACCTCCTCCAAGGCCCACATTCACAAAAGATAAGGGCCAAACCCTCATATAGGACAGTGAACTCAGGCCTGATCTGGGCTCCTAATCCTAGTAGATTTAAGGGGACAAAAATCTTTAAAATCCAGAGATGGAAAGTATAGGTCCAGGAAAATGTTTTCAGACACATTAAAATATTTTATGGAGAAAACAGCAACCATTTAATTTCTGAAGAGAGTGCAAAAGAAGAAAGAGGTTTAGACTGATGCATAGGGGCTTTAATAGAAAAAACAAAAAAAAAGATGGCTTCTTGGATGGGAGTAAGGAGCAGAATATACAATCAAGGGAGTTGCAGAATCTCTAATCCTAGCGGTTTTTCCAGAATACAAGAAAGAGAGAAGTGCCTCCCTAAGGAAGCAAAGCAGACAAAATAAGCCCTTCAACTTCCTTCCTACTCTATGAAGTCTATTTTTAAAACCGATCCTTCCTCAAAACAAAAGGGTGAGATAAAAAAGAAAGTCATGTTAAAGGTAGAATATAATCTAATAATTTTTAGGTAGGTCATATTTTGTTCTGAGAATTTGCTTAAGCACAAACATTTCAGAGTCATTTTAAATAAAGATTCTTATAAACAGGAGGTATTACAAAAAGCAGGTGGTTTGTATCTTTGTTACAAGGTTAAAATTGTGCTCAATGGGGAATATATGTATAGACTTGGATTCTGAATACCCAATGCTAAATATGATCCTGCTCAACTTCCTTGCACTGAGAGCATGTCTGTTACAGCAGGTCCTTAAGTCCCGACCTTTTCTAGAGGTAGGAGTGGGAGAATGAGACTGCGGTAGAGAGTGGGGAAAGAGAGAGGAAACAAGTGCATAAACATATCTGTGACCTAGAATAGCTTGTGAACCTCCGGATCTAGCCCCTCCTCAAGCCCTTTGGCTTATCATCAGTTTTATGAGTCAATGTATTATTTTCCTTTAAAAGTCTGTGACTTTCAACTGAAAGAATCTTAAGTAGAACAGGTGTAAGAAGGTTGAGGTAGAGAATATCAGAAGAGATGGAACAGGAACCATGGACTGTGGTAGGACTATGGTATAGTGGGAGCTAGAAGAGCTGAGTAGACCATTTTATGTGTAAGGAGCTAAAGTAACAATTAGGCAAATACTAAAAGAGATGGGAAAATTACCTTTGAAAGAATTATCAAGTCTAATCTCCTGGACAATGTCTGGCCAACTATGTCCTGCCAGTAAAATGCAATACTTTCCTCAGAATAACATAAAATGTTTCAGGTAATTGAGAAACCTGCTCTACTATCTAAAGAGATACTTTACTATGAAAATAATTTTCTGTAAACCTCTGCCACTCCATTACATTAATAGGTTCTTAAGTTTAATACAACATGACATTTACCATACCAAACAGTTAATAGGATGTAGAACAAGAAATAAACCTAAAATCTTCTTATCTTAATTTCTTTCCATCCCACAAAGCATTTTCTTTATGCTATCCAATCTCTAGACTTGGAAACACTTTTGTTGCAGTAATCATTTGGTTCACTTTTCAGAAGATAATAAAGATCTGTCCCTTATTCCTTTTCTAGACTCACATGGAGCAATCAAAGTAACCCATTATCAGAAAATCCCCTACTTTGTTCAAATTATAAACATCCACGGGCATCTCTCCTGGGAATTCAAAGAGCCAGAAAGAGCAGGTGAGCAGGGGTTGTTGTTAGCAGGATGAACCAGTTTGCTTGATGCTTTGTTTTAGAAAGACACCGTAAGTAGTGATTACACTTTACCTGGGTTGTGCACTGATTGTCAAAATGCTGACAGTCACTTAATTTACTCACTGGGTGGAATAATCACCCCGAAAGGGACTGAGAGGGTACAAGTTGTGTTATAAAATGGAACTGAGCACATGAGACAAAGTATTAATGGTAGTAGTGTGGTAGAAGAGATCTTTGTCAGAATGATAGAGATGATTAAAGACATGAATTAGGCATCAACTGTACTGGGTAGTGACATGAACACAACAGCTAAATTGGGCAATTACAAAGTTAAGCATAACACAGAGTACATTTCTCTCTTTTTGAAAACAGTGGATGCCAGGTAAGCCTGTGTGCCCCACTCAGTGGCTGGCTACAGGGGCCATGCACTATATCATGCAGCCCTTTTAGAATGGACAGAATTCTAAATTCTGGATTTTGTGTCATTAGGAATAAGAGACTGCATTCATAAACACTTCATATTAGACATTGGGGGACCACCAAACAAGAGGGTCCCTTCTAACCATCACTAATGCATTTGTGAAAGTCAAAGGAAAACCAGGAAAAGAGGCATCTGGCCCCTTTTCAGAGCTATTCATTTTGCAATTAGCAAAGAGAAAATTAGCTCTTTCTGACTTTTTTTGGGGGGGGTGGAGAAGGCAGCGGAGTGGGTCTGGGAGATAAAATGGACAAATTAAACTACTGCTTATAATAGAATTGCCTGGATTTTATGGGATTAGAAACTTGAAGGGGTCTTTCAAGGATACCTACTTACTCAGAATCTGCTCGAATGCAGTACTGTGCCCAAACTATCCTTAATTGGTGGATACATTTTCTATTCTTATAGAGTTCTGAAAATAAACATGTATAATTTTATCATCAGATAAAAATATTTTAAATAAAAGGTATAAAAATAAAGGTGTAAATAAATAGTAACTTATTAAGAAAATTCCTAAAGCAGATTATCTGATCTCCCTCTGAAGCCCAGTCCTCTGGTTTTTACTCCCCATTGGCCCTAGGGAAAGCAACACAGTCATTGTGAGACCACATGTGTCCAAACACAGTGAGCATCCAAGGAAACACTTAGACTCTCGCTACGGGGCCTGTTTTCAGGGAATAATTTACTCCTGTGAATCCATCCACACCTTTTCCCTCTCCAGGCTGGAAATATGATTAGTCAAGTAATAATACCTTTCCAAGTAACAGTGATAATAAATAATGCACTCTGAAGTTCACAGTCCAAATGATGTGTTTTCTTTCTCGTAACTGTCTAACAGTTAACCCTAATAGGGCACTCAGAACTGATATGGCTTCTTCTTCATCTTTTGCTTTTTCTCTCTTATTTCCGTCCCTCCATTCATACATCTAAACCTCTCTCTTCCTTTATTCTTTCTTCACACCCTTTCTTCTTTGCCTCTATTTTAGTTGCTAGACATATTCCTAAAGTCATGCTTTAGGGAGTTGTTTTATGGTTATTAAAATTTATGGGCCCAAAGTTTTCAAACTATTTTTCTCTGAGTCCTTAGCCCTTGATAGAAAGGTTTTCCTTTCTTATTTTATATTCAGTACATTAATTTCCTTGCCATCTCTAATTGCTATCTCTCAGCCATCTCTTCTCCAGAATAATTGCTTGTCCTCGTTGTCTCTATTTTCTAGCACCTTAATCACTTCTGTGACTCTAATACAAAGATTAGCTTTATACCAAGTTACAATGAGAACATAAGCTATGCTGAGCCCTGAGCTCTGAGACAGTTTCTGCCTAACAAAAGGTATTCCTCTCTCTTGTGGATACACAGAGGTTCAATCTGACATGGTTTTATGTTTCTAAGGTTAAAAATCAAGCTGTATTAACATGGGCCTTTCTTGGCTTCCTATACCCCACACAGGGAAACTGAGATTAGTTTCTTTCCCAGAATTACAAAGTAGGAGAGCACAACACAAGCAGAATTCTAATGTGGATCTCCCGACAGTTTGGGACATGCCTCCCCACGGGGTGACAGGAATACACACTCACGATTCAGAGGAAATCACTCACTTCCTCAATTGTTCCCACAATGGCTGCCCTTACTTACTCTGGGATGTGGAAAGATTGGAGAAAGCAGACTTTGTTCGAGTTGCCAACCATTCCAGGCTTTCGTGCATGTTGGCCAAAGCTTTGAGGTCACTGACGTCACAGAGGATGTCTTGTGGAGGGATTAACTTATCACCCAGGTTCCCAATAAGAACTTCAGACTCCTTGCCAAAGGCTGCCCTGGAAAACAAACCAGAAACACATTTCGCATACAGCTTGGGAAATGCAGGATCAGGCAACACTTTCTAAGGCACACCCAGCACCAGGACTGATTTCATCCTGCTATAAAGCAGGTTCTTTTTCCTAGGTTTAATTTGGTGAGAAAACTATCACACACCTGCATGACTTATTCTGGTAGGAGAAAAAATTCTTAGAAGAAGCAGTAAGTTGTATCTTCAACCAGAATGAGCATGAACCTGACAGCAACAGTAACAATCTCTGGGGACGGCCTTCATGCTGCCCTCTTGTTGGCTTTTTTCCCTGCCTTTTCTCATGCTATGGAAGTTGATGATCAGTTTAGTGTGTTAAACATGTGAATGCCTTGAAGTTTACTGTAATAAAAATAAAATTAGGTTAATCTAGATCCTGGAAAATACACTATTTTATTTTTATTTATTTATTTATTTATTTATTTATTTATTTATTTATTTATTTATTTTATTGTCTTTATTATTAAATCATAGCTGTGTACAATAGTGCAATTAAGGGGTACAATGTGCTGGTTTCATATACAATCTGAACTATTTTCATCAAATGGATTAACATAGCCTTCCTAGCATTTTCTCAGTTATTATATGAAGACATTTGTATTCTGCATTTAGTAAGGTTCGCCTATACCCTTCTAAGATGCACCGTAGGTATGGCCCCACCAATTACCCTCCTTCCACCCCAACCTTCCCCATCCCCTCCCTACCCTTGCCCCTTTCCCCATATTCTTGTGCTATAGTTGGGTTATACCCTTCATACGAAAGCTATAAAGTAGCTTCATAGTAGGGCTGAGTACACTGAGTACTTTTCCTTCCATTCTTGAGATACTTTGCTAAGAAGAATATATTCCAGCTCCATCCATGTAAACATGAAAGAGGTAAAGTCTCCATCTTTCTTTAAGGCTGCATATTATTCCATGGTATACATGTACCACAATTTATTAATCCATTCGTGGATCGATGGGCACTTGGGTTTCTTCCATGACTTAGCAATTATGAATTGGGCTGCAATGAACATTCTGGTACAGATGTCTTTGTTATAATGTGATTTTTGATCTTCTGGGTATACACCTAGTAAAGGAATTATAGGATCGAATGGCAGGTCAATTTTTAGATCTCTAAGTATTCTACAAACATCCTTCCAAAAGGAACATATTAGTGTGCATTCCCACCAGCACTGTAAAAGTGTTCCCTTTTATCCACATCCATGCCAACATCTCTGGTTTGGGGATTTTGTGATGTGGGCTAATTTTACTGGAGTTAGGTGATATGTAAAAGTAGTTTTGATTTGCATTTCTCTGATGATTAAGGATGATGAGCATTTTTTCATGTGTCTTTAGGCCATGTGCCTATCTTCTTTAGAGAAGTTTCTCTTCAAGTCCTTTGCCCATCCTGAGATGGGATCACTTGTTCTTTTCTTGCTAATACGTTTGAGTTCTCTGTGATTTCTGGTAATTGAGTTCTCTGTGATTTCTGCCTTTGCCGGAGGTATAACCTACAAATATTTTCTCCCATTCTGAGGGCTATCTGCTTGCTAAATTTACTATGTTCTTGGCTGTACAGAGGCTTTTTAGTTTGATCAGGTCCCAGTAGCGTATCTTTGATACTGCTACAATTGCCTGGGGAGTCCTCCTCATAAAATATTCACCCAAGATGATTCCTTCAAGAGTTTTCCCTGCACTTTCTTCTAGAATTTTTATAGTTTCATGTCTTAAGTTTAAGTCTTTAATCCAGTGAGAGTCTATCTTAGTTAATGGTGAGAGGTGTGGATTCAGTTTTAGCCTCTTACAGGTCGCTAGCCAGTTCACCCAGCACCATTGGTTAAATAGAGTCTTTTCCCCACTGAATGTTTTTAGTTGGCTTGTCAAAGATCAAGTAACGGTAAGTAGCTGGATTCATCTCTTGGTTCTCTATTCTGTTCCAAACATCTACCTCTCTGTTTTTGTGCCAGTATCATGCTGTTTTGATCACTATCGATTTATACTACAGTCTCAGGTCTGGTAGCATGATTCCTCCTGCTTTGTTTTTATTTCTGAGTAATGTCTTGGCTATTCGAGGTTTTTTCTGATTCC
>CAUYRH010064011.1:0-27844 GCA_963574655.1 Perodicticus potto
AGTTGCGACCTGCTGTCCTCCCTGTGGGAGGGGCTAGCTGCCTCTCCGCCGTGTAGGGGAAAACAGTTTACAGCAGTTTCCGCGGTTATGAACTATATTTCAAACACAACAATCCACCAAATCGCTGTGCATCGCCAGCTGTCTATCCTCTCCGATAATTCACACGGGGCAAGGTCCAATACTCCCTCCCTCTCACCTGCTGACTGGGGAGTGATGAACTATGGGACTGTCACCACTGCCATCTTCCTGCAGCCTCCCTTTTCTTTTTTTTTTTGTTTGCAGATTTCCTTTTTTTTTTCTTTAATTAAGTCATTTGTACAAACATCATGAATACATTTATGCCATTATGGGATTCAATGTGTTGATTATTTGTACAAATTAGAGAGCTTACATCCTACTAATCAATGTAGCCTTCACCTCATTTACTCGATTATAGCATTAAGACATTTGTGTTCTACACCTGATAGATCCAACTTGTACTTACAATATGCTCCATAGGTGTGGTCCCCCTACTAACCCTCCCTCGGTCAATCTACCCCCTCCCTTCGCCTCTCACTCCCCTTCTTTTCTTCATCCTAGGCTATAGTTGTGTTTAATATTTTATATGCAAGTGTGAGTGATTTTCAATTGGTTTCACAGTAAAACTGAGTACATTGGAGATTTTTTTTCCATTCCTGAGATACTTTACTAAGAAGAATATTTTCTAGCTCCATCCATGTAAACATAAAAGAGGTAAAGTCTCCATTTTTTCTTTAATGCTGAGTAGTATTCCATGGTATACATATACCATGATTTATTAATTCATTCATGGTTTGATGGGCACTTGGTCTTCTTCCATGACTTGGCAATTATGAATTGAGCTGCAGTGAAAAATCTGGTACAAATACCTTTATTGCCAAATGCTTTTTGGTCCTTTGGATATGGACCTAGAAGAGGAATTGCAGGGGCAAATGGCAGGTCTACATTTAAATCCCTGAGTGTTCTCCAAACTTCTTTCCCAAAGGAAAGTACTAGGTTGCATTCCCACCAGCACTGCAGAAGTGTTCCCTTTTCTCCACATCCACAGTCACATCTGTAGTTTTGGGATTTTGAGATGTGGGCTACTCTTACTGAGGTTAGATGGTATCTCAGAGTGGTTTTTTTCTCTGATGATTAGAGATGATGAGCATTTTTTCATGTATCTATAGACCATGCACCTGTCTTCTTTAGAGAAGCTTCTATTTGTGTCTCTTGTCCACAATGAAATGGAATCACTTGTTTTTTCTTAGTAATAAGTTTGAGTTCTCTGTGGATTCTGGTGATTAGGCCTTTGTTGGAAATATAACTTTCAAAAATCCTCTCCCATTCTGAGGGTTGTCTATTTGCTTTACTTCGTGTGTTCTTGAAAGTGCAGAAGCTTTTTAATTTGATCAGATCCTAGTAACATGTTTTTGATGTTGCTTCAATTGCCTGGGGTGTCCTCCTCATAAAGTATTCTCCCAACTCAATTTTTTCAAGTGTTTCCCCTGCACTCTCTCTAAGAATTTTTATAGTTTCATGTCTTAAGTTTAAGTCTTTTAAACAGTGAGAGTCAATTTTTGTGATAGGAGAAAGGTGTGGGTCCAGTTTCAGTCTTTTACAGGTTGCCAGCCAATTCACCCAGCACTATTTGTTGAATAGGGAATCTTTGCCCCAATTTATATTTTTGATAGGCTTATCAAAGATCAAGTGATGCTAAGTGTCTGGGTTCAGCTCTTGGTCTTCAATTCTGTTCCATACATCTACCTCTCTATTTTTGTGCCAGTACCATGCTGTTTTGATCACTATCAATATGTAGTATAGTCCAAAGCCTGAAAGCATGATTCTTCCTGATTTGTTTTTATTTCTGAGTAATGTCTTGGCTATTCAAGGCTTCTCTGTTTCCATACAAAACGAAGTACTAATTTTTGATCTAATTCCAACTGCCACAGTGGCAAAAGGATTGAAAATGTCCACTGGACTTTCAAAAAACTTGATACCCAAAATCTACCAGGCTTATTGATACTCTCAATATTAGATCTCTTTGAATTGTCGCAGAGGTCTCTGAGAGAATGATCCATTTTTGTTCTCCACTTTTTTCCTCTTTGAGCATTTGGGAGCATTCAAAAGCTTTGTCTTCATGTCAGAGATCCTTTCTTTTGCCTTCTCCATTCTGTTCCTGAGGGATTCTACTGTTTTTCTCAGACCTTTGAGGGCTGCAAGTTTTTGCCTCAATGTATCAAAATCTTTGGTGATTTTGTCTTTGAATTCATTGAATTCTTGAGACATCTTTTGATTTACTCCTTGAAATTCTAATTCCATCTTTACCTCCATTCTGTTGATCTTATTTGCTACCCAAATTTTAAACTCGATTTCTGACATCTCAGCCATTTGTTTATCAATGGGATCTTGTGCTGTGTCTGCCATATTGTTTCTTGGGAGAGTTGGCTTACTCTGATTATTCATGTTGCCAGAGTTTTTCCACTGATTCTGCCTCATGATTGTTTTTCACCATTGGCTAGGGAGTTCTTGGAGTTGTGGTTAACCAGCCTGTTGTCAAGGATCTAGGACTGATGACTGCAGCTTTTTCCCTGTAGCTTTGCAAAGGACTTAGACAGTATTACAGTCTGAGGCTGAGGAAACCTCCTTGGTGTGGTAGGGTTAGGTGGCTCTGTCTTGTTTTCAGCTGGTTCTTGTCCAATCCTAGTGAATCTGTGACTCTGGTGAAGTCTTTCTGAAGTTTGCTTTCTTGGAGTTGCAGATTGCCTCAGACCTGCAGTTGTCACTCTTCTCTCTTGGCTCGGCTCTCCATCTTCAGCTTAATTGGGTACTTTCTGGACATTATCCTTCCCTCTGGATGGCAGCTTCTGTTGGAGGCTGGCTCCAGTCAGCCATCTTGCCTCTCCCCTCACCTTGCTTTATTTTTATTGTTTCCAGGACAATTCTAAAAATATCTGCAAAGAAATGATCATTTGGTTATCTGTGGTTTCTACCTAGTTTTCTTTTTCTTAACTGAAGTAAACTCCTCAAACAAAACAACAAAGCTCCAACATTGGATTATACCTGTATTTTTGTTGGTATAGTGTCTCATACTCTTATCCAAGCTCTGTACTTATAGACAGCTGTCAAGCTGTGAAGCCTAATGTTACCCAAACTCCCCTTCATTAACGGCTTAGAGTTGGCCACTCTCTCATGCTGCTGCCAGCAGTTGTCTCTGTTTCTGGAACTTGTTATCTAGGACCTGGCAGCCTTCAGAGGCAGTATCTTCTCTGGTTATTGGAGGTTTTGAATGAATAGTTTTCCTTCTGCTTTTGAAGACTGTAACTGTCGACAGGAGGTGGGAGAATGATATGAGTTACCTTTGGTTTCTATAGATGGAGGAGGTTTCTTACTACTTTTATTGAAAGAAAGAAGGATCTGTCAGAAATGCCACCATTAAAATCAACTTTATTTGTGAAGAATAAAATAGAGTAGTTAAAACATAGCTACTTTCTACTGGTCCTTTGGAGAGGGTTTGGGGCAGATAGAGGGTCCTATAAAAGGAGAATGGCATGAATCAAAATAAAACTAAACACATAAAGCACACATTAAGTCGCCTATGGCTACCTTTCTTCTTCTGAGTTCTCTGGATGGAAGCTAACCTCAGAAAACATAGAGCAGTTTCTGAAGACTGTGGTTGAGAGGTGCTTCCCATCAGGGAACTGAGGAACTTTCACTCATTCGTTTTTTTTCTCTGCAGCTCCCCATATCAGGATCAAGAAACCAGATGGTTCCCACAGTGGCTTGCAGTTTGCTGCAGATGGTCAGAGTTTACAGAACTTGGACAGTACTCCAGGCTTGCCTTTGCTGCATGGACATTTTCTTCTCTTGTTTTTTTGTCTTTTTGCCCTCTCATATTCCTGGTACTCTTACATATTCTCCTTTTCCACGTTTGAATAAAAAGTGACTTGCAGATCTCACATTCATCCTAAGGGAGAGATGTTTGCAAAACCAGATGGACTCATGAGGTCAGAAACCTACAATAAAAGTATAAAGCCCCATAGACATAATTCCAGGCATCAGCCAACTGGTGGGAGAGTTTTAAAGGATTTTCTTTCTTTCCCTTGCTTTATCCTTTCCTCTTTTTAATTTTTTATTAAAAAAGTCACAAAGCTACACTGCTTATTCTGCAGGAACTCAAATTCTGGTTAGTGACACCACCCCCCATAAACCAAATTTGAACAATAATGACAATATAATAGCACCATTTATTCAACATTTATTTAAACAATGTGCTAGGCATCTTCTGTGTCATCTCATTTAACCATTAAAACAAAACGAAGAAATACTATGAAGTTAGTAGCAGTAGTCACCATATTTTTAAAGATGGGGAAACTGAGGTGTAAACAGATTAAAAGCTTGCCTAAACCTGTATGCCTACTGAGTAAAGAGCCAGATTGGCCTGACTCCCAGCACTGTGCTAATTCAGTGCTGCCCTGTGCCTGGAGGGCCAGGTGATTTAGATTGTAGGAAGTAAAAGGGAGGGAGGCTTTTCAGAGTTGATCAGATGTGAGCTGGTCATGAAGGATGTCTGGAAGAAGGGGGCAAATGAGTGTCATATGTAGGGCACTGATGACGTCCTCCACTCTGACCTATTCTTTCTTTCAGAAGCAATTGTCCTTCTCCTCACTATCCATGAACCTTTACAGTGTGGTAGTTTTCCACTCTAAGTGGAAACTGGTTATCATTAATCACCGCATGCAGCCCTGTTTCCTCTGGGGGGCTTCTTTTGAATGCTGATAAATCTTTCAAATTAGCTGTAAAAATCTTGAAAAGTCCACATCATGTTTTAATCCTAAACCACTTGGGCCAGTGGCATTCGTGTGCTAGCTGGAATTTTTTTTTTTTTCATTTAACAAATTGCTTAGAGTTTATGACATTTTTAGTAGATCTCTAAGTTCACAGAGCTCAGGATTACAAAATCCAATGAATTTTTTTCAGTAACTCAATCACAAAAAAACAAAGCAAAAAACAAACAAAAAAAGCATTGATACATTTTCAGTGGTTTATTTTCCCATGCGTTGGTGGAATATTAAAGATCTTTGAGATCTTTTCAGATAATTCAATACAGGCCTTGCTCTAAAATAAAAGCTAGCATGCTGATCAGAGAGGGATAAAATGGTTTTGTTTTTTTTTCTCAGAAGCTAAAGTGGACTTTCCTAAGAACTGGGGAGAAGAATATAGGATTAGAAGGCGTATTATAATTGGTTTTTAATGTTTAAGTATAGCTTCAGAAGAGATCCAGAAAAATCAAGTCTCAACTCAAGTCTTCTTTATGTCGTGGTATACAATGGTTCTCAAACTTCAGCATGTATCAGAATCGTCTGGAGAGTTTTTGAATAGCACAAATTGCTAGGCCCAAGACCAGAGTACTTCTTGGATGGAGGCTGAGACTTACATTTCTAAGCTCTCAGATGATACTAATGCTGTTCCCACCAAATTTTGACAGTCTGACTTCCATTCCCAGCTCAGTGCTCACCAGCTGTGTGACCAGAGTACTTCCTGGTGCTTTTGTCTCTTTGAGTCACCTGTACCTAATTCAGCACAGATGTAAGAACCACTATGAGAACCACTGTGATCTTTGTAACAGCATCTACTGGGACCCCCAGCTTCTAAAAATATTTCCTTCATTGTTTTAAGCTCGAGTGGGATCTGCTTTGCTTGAAACCTCAGCGGGGATTTTCTGTATCTGGGGAGCTCTGAAGATGAACTGATGCTATTCTTGAGCATGAGGTTATGAAATATGTGCCTCTGCACCCAGTCCTCATGTGGATGTGGACTCTCCAACATCGGGCATAGCACAGTGTGGCCTGATAATTTCTTTCAGCACTTCTTTTTTGAAAAGAAATCGCTGTTATTTCTGAAAGTCACATGCTTGTGTTCTCATCTTTGTGTACTCCATAACACCTAATAGAAGGGCTTGATTATAGTAGGTGTTTACTAAATTCTTATTGAGTTGAAACCCTGGATTTTAAATTTAAACTTGGTGCCAATGTCTCACCTGGAAAATAGTATTTGCGTGACAAAGATAATCAGATATGCTTTACATATGTGTCTTCATTCCATTCAGGTTGCTATACCAGAATAACAAAGACTGGGTGACTTAAATAGCAAAAATTTACTTCTCACAGTTCTGTTGTGGTGCCCTCACATTGCAGAGAACAGAGACCCTCTCCCTTATGTCTCTTTTTATAAAGTCATTAATTTCATTTAGGAAAGCTCCACCCTCATAACCTAATTAACTTCCACAGACCCCTATCTCCAAATATCACTGCGTTAGGGAGTTAGACTACAACATATGAACTTTGGGGTACATAGAAACATTCAGTCTATATAAATGTCACTTAGGATTTCAACAAAGTTGGAGAACAAATTATTCATCTTCTTTATTCTTCATTAAAATTGAATGTAATGGTAGAATCTTGGGGGTTCAGGTTGTGGAGGAGCCTACATGTGGAGTTTTAGTGCCCCCTGACCAGGATTTCTAAGAGTAAGTTTCTAGCTCTGTGCCCCTGTGGAAGGTATCTCCCCATAGTCATTAGTAGCTGGATCTCAAATACAATTGAAAATGTGGCTTGGTATCATTGCAGACAGACCATGAGCTCCAGATGCAAACCACGTCAAGGGGAGCTTTGGTCAAACTGAGCCTAGGAATACTACAAGAAACTACTAAACACTACTGTCTTTGAAATATACAGTCTGAATCATTAAACTCAGCACACCAAATATGTATTGATAATTCTATTTAGAATTTTTTAGGTGGTGCCTGTGGCTCAGTGAGTAGGGCGCAAGCCCCATATACCGAGGATGGCGGATTTGAACCCAGCCCCAGTCAAACTGCAAAACAAAAAATAGCCGGCATTTTGGCGGGTGTCTGTAGTCCCAGGTACTTAGGACTTAGGCAAGAGAATCGTCTAAGCCCAAGAGCTGGAGGTTGCTGTTAGCTGTGATGCGACAGCACTCTATTGAGGGCAACAGAGTGAGACTCTTGTCTCTAAAGAAAAATAATAATAATAATAATAAAAAATAAAATTTTTTAATGTCAAGGCAAATTACTTAACTTTTTTTTTTTTTTTTTTCAAATTACTGAACTTTTTAAGCTACTAAAGGAAGTCCTCTAATGGGAAATTATGTGTAATCCACTCTTGTTATTTATTCTTAAATGAGTACATGGATCAGAAAATCACAAGATAATAGAAATATTTGCCTAATATTCAAACAATTCATGTGACATAAAATATACAATTGCTTCTATTTTATTCTTTTATTCTTCTATTAGTCAGTGGGCATCAAAAGTTTAGATACTAAGTTAAGGTATTTTTGCATTTCTTAGGAATATGTTATTTTTTAGTGTCTTAGGGAGAATTTTGGGAATGATTTCTTTTAATTTTAAACAATACGAGATGAGTGATTAAACAAGTTTCCCTTTTCACATTAGTTGCTAGATAGTTTGGACCCTATTTGTGTCTTATTTATCAAAAGTGTATTTAATTTTATGGAATATGGTTTTGAGCTTTTGTCTTTGTGCGTGTGTGTGTGTATGGGCACATATGTGTGTATATATACCTATTCCTTTCTCATCGACTTTATAAAAAAGACTTTATAATTGTAAAATAATTTCTATTCATCTTAACAGATTTGGAAAATATAGAAAATCTAAAAAAAAAATAAAAAACTAAACCCAAACAAACTTAGAATATTTATGGAGTCTTTTTCTTTGCCTGTATGCATCTGTCTATTTAAATAAATTGGTATAATAGTGTGTAACTCTCTTGTTTCTAAGTTTTTTTTTAAATAACATGTCTCTCTTATCACCTACTCTTAATTTATGTTATCCTGTGTTTCATATGTCTTTGTAAATGAAAAGTGTTTTTGTAAAAATCCTTTTAGAACAAGGGAGGATATATGTGAACTGTCCTTCTGAGAAATAAGGTACAACTTACTTGGTTGTAAAATTATATTTTTAAAGTTAATTAATTAATCATATTTTTTAAGTTAATTAATTTTTAATTTCAGGTTAATATGAGGGTACAAACAACTGGATTATAATGTTTGCATTTTTTAGGTAGAATCCCTCTTGTAGTTGTGTCCCACACCCAAGAGGTGTGTCCTGTATCCTTACATTGTGCCCATTAAGTGGGAGCACACTCATCCCTCACCCTCCACCCCTCTCTTCCCAACTTGAATTGAATTGAGTTTTTCTCTTATGTGGGCATGTATTAGATCATCTACTGGATTCATATTAGTATTGAGTACATTGGATATTTGCTTTTCTATTCTTGTGATACTTTACTGAGAAGAATGTGCTTCAACTCTATCCAGGTCAATGCAAAAGATGAAAAATCTCCATCTTTTTATGGCTGAATAGTATTCCATGGTATACATATACCACAGCTTGTTAATCTGTTCCTGAGTTTATTGGCATTTTAAATCATGTCCTTTGAAAAGATGTTTGATAAACTGCCAGTGGCTCCAAAGAGATTCCTGAATATCTTGATTACACAAGAAATGAAACCAGCCAATCCTTCTCACTCTCTGCACATCTGTGCCTGAGCTTTCTGCCTATAATGTCCTTCTTTTGCATTTTTACCAGGCTGGTGACCCCTGAGGACTAAACAAAGACATCTGTTCCTTGGGGAAGGCTTCTCCAAGTCCTGCACGAGCTGCTGTGCCTATAGTAGTTCATGCTTCCCACTCCATAATTGCTGATAATTTTGTGTCCCATTGGCTACAGTTGTCTTAAGTGCAGGGCACAGGTTTTGTTTCTTATGACAGGAGCACAATATGTATTGAATAAATAAATTATCTTTAAAATTTTCTCATCAAAGAAGAGTTCTTGGGGTAGGAGTGGGGAGATCTAAGCTGAAATGTTTGGAATACTAATACTTGGACTAGCTAAGAAACATTACTGGGAGGACCATTAAAATGGAGAGAAAAGACATTAGAGCCTGAGAGTTATCTCTCATTATTTGTTTGCTGCTGAGGTCCTGGGTCAATGTATGTTTTACTGCATTGTTAGTATAAAATATCTGTCATTGGTCTTTTTTAAATATTCTTTTTTAATATTATGTCAGTAGAAGTGTTTTGGTTATGTAAATTGCTTTTGTACAGTTTAAGTAAAAGTTGTAAGTACCCACGGATAGTGTGCATTGTACCCACTAGTTGTGAATTTACCCCTCCCCTCTGACATCCTCCCACCTGCTTGCTGTCTTTTGGGTTTTACTAACATATGTGCATGTGTTGTTGATTGGTTAGTTCCAATTTAATGGTGAGTACATGTGGTGTTTGTTTTTCTATTTTGGTGATACTTAGAAGAATGGTCTCCAGTTCCATCCAGGTCATTATAAAGGTATTAGTTCTCCACTTTTTTTTTTTTTTTAATTAAATCATAGCTGTGTACATTAATTCATTTATGAGGTACAATGGGCTGGTTTTATATACAATTTGAAATACTTATATCAAACTTATTAATGTAGCCTTCACTGCACTTTCTTAATTAATGTGTTAAGACATTAATATTCTACACTTAGTAGACTTGACATGTACCCTTGTAAAATGCACCATAGGTGTGGTCTGACACATTACCCTCCCTCCACCCATTCTCTCCCCTCTCTACCCTTCCCCCTCCTTTTCCTCCTTCATCTTGGGCTGTACTTGGGTTGTAGCTTTCATATAGAAGTGAGGGTGCTCATATGTTGGTTTCATAGTAGAGCTGATATAATACATCATATAAACAAAATAAAAAACAAAGACCATGTGATTCTCTCAATCGATACAGAAAAAGTTTTTGATAATATCCAGCATCCTTTTATGGTCAGAACACTTAAGAAAATAGGTATAGAAGGGACAATTTTTTTTTTTTGAGGTAGAGTCTCAAGCTGTCACTCTGGGTAGAGTGCTGTGGCATCACAGCTCACAACAAGCTCAAACTCCTGGGCTCAAGCAATTCTCCTGCCTCTTCCTCCCAAGTAGCTGGGACTACAGGCACCCACCACAACGCCCAGCTATTTTTGGGTGCAGCCGTCATTGTTGTTTGGCGGACCTGGGGTGGATTTGAACCCGAAAAGGGACATTTCTTAAACTGATAGAGACCATCTACAGCACACCCACAGCCAATATCTTATTAAATGGAGTAAAATCAAAAACATTTCCACTCAGATCAGGAACCAGGCAAGTTTGTCCATTGTCTCCACTGCTTTTTAACATAGTAATGGAAGTCTTAGCCATTGCAATCAGGCAAGAGAAGACGATCAAGGGTATCCAAATAGGATCAGAGGAGATCAAACTTTCACTCTTCTCAGATGATATGATTGTATTTCTGGAAAACCCCAGGGACTTAACTACAAAACTCTTAGAAGTGATCAAGGAATACAGCAGTGTCTCAGGTTACAAAATCAATACTCACAAATCAATTACCCTTTATATATACCAACAATAGTCAAGCTGAAAAAACAGTCAAGGACTCTATTCCTTTTACAGTAGTGCAAAAGACGATGAAATATTTGGGAGTTTACCTAACAAAGAACATGAAAGATCTCTATAAAGAGAACTATGAAACTCTGAGAAAAGAAATAGCTGAAGATGTTAACAAATGGAAAAGCATACCATTCTAATGGCTCAGAAGAATCAACACTGTTAAAATGTCCATACTACCCAAAGCAATATACAACTTTAATGCAATCCCTACTAAAGCACTGCTGTCATACTTTAAAGACCTTGAAAAAAATAATACTTCATTTTACATGGAATCAGAAAAAAACCTCAATTAGCCAAGATATTACTCAAAAATAAAAACAAAGCAGGAGGAATCATGCTACCAGACCTCAGACTATCCTATAAATCAATAGTGATCAAAACAGCATGGTACTGGCACAAAAACAGAGAGGTAGAGGTATGGAACAGAATAGAGAACCAAGAGATGAACCCAGCTACTTATCATAATTTGATCTTTGATAAGCCTTTCAAAAACATTTAGTGGGAAAAAGGCTCCCTATCTAATGAATGGTGCTGGGTGAATAGGCTGGTGACCTGTAGAAGACTGAAACTGGACCCACACCTTTCACCATTAACCAAAATTGATTCTCATTGGATAAAAGATTTAAACTTAAAACATGAAACTATAAAAATACTAGAAGAGAGGGCAGGGAAATCTCTTGAAGAAATTGGCCTGGGAGAATATTTTATGAGGAGGAACCCCTCCACTCCGGGCAATTGAAGCAACACCAAAAATACATTACTGGAATCTGATCAAACTAAAAAGCTTCTGCACAGCCAAGAGCACAGTACGTAAAGCAGGCAGACAACCCTCAGAATGGGAGAAAATATTTGCAGGTTATGTCTCTGACAAACATTTGATAACCAGAATCCACAGAGAACTCAAACATATTAGCAAGAATAGAACAAGTGATCCCATCTCTTTTTGGGCAAGAGACTTGAACAGAAACTTCTCTGATGAAGACAGGCGCAAGGCCTACAAACACACGAAAAAATGCTCATCATCCTTAATCACCAGAGAAATGCAAAACACGACCACTTTTAGATATCATCTAACTCCAATAAGATTCGCCCACATCACAAAAACCCAAAACTACAGATGTTGGTGTGGATGTGGAGAAAAGAGAACACTGCTGGTGGGAATGCAAATACATTCCTTTTGGAAAGAAGTTTGGAGATCACTTAGGGATCTAAAAATAGACCTGCAGTTTGATCTTGCAATTCTTCCACTAAAAATATATTCAGAAGACCGAAAATCACTTTATAGCAAAGATATTTGCACCAGAATGTTTATTGCAGCCCAATTCATAATTGCTGTCATAGAAGAAGCCCAAGTGCCCATCAACCCACGAATCGATCAATAAATTGTGGTGTATGTACACCATGGAATATTATGCAACCTTAAAAAAGATGGCGATTTTACCTCTTTTATGTTTTCATGGATGGAGCTGGAACATATTCTTCTTAGCAAAGTATCTCAGGAATGGAAGAAAAAATACTCATTTTTTTTAATGGCTGAGTAGTACTCCATGATATACATATACCACATTTTATTGATCTATTCATGTATTGATGGACACTTGGGTTTATTCCACATCTTTGTAATTGTGAATTGTGCTGTAATATACATTTGAATGCATGGATATTTTTGATAAAATGAGTTTTTTTCCTTTGGGTAAATACCCAATAGTGAAATTGCTGGATCAAATGGGAGATTTAGATTTAGTTCTTTGAGGGATCTCCAAAGACCTTGTACTACTTTGAAGTCCCACCAATAGTGTATATGTGTTCCTTTCTCTCTATATCCATGCTAGCATCTGTTAATTTGTGACTTTTTTGATAAAAGTCATTCTCACTGAAGTTAGGTGATAAAATAGCATTTTTTCCCCTTAAGAATTAATTTTTTATTTTTCCTTTCCCCCAGTCTTAAAAAAGATGCATCTAAAATGATACTGTCTCAATTCCTTATGTTAATGAAACTAGGTAAACAGAAATTATTTGAATAATAATTATTTTGAATTATTTTCAAAACCAGCTGCCAGAAAAAATCCAAAGGTCAACACTCATTCAGTCTGTTTCTTCATTCACTGAAGTATATAAAAAGAATAGATTTTCATGATTGTGTTTCATCAGCAAAAAATCATTCATTTTTAAAAAATAATGATTGGTAAGAGAAATAATATATTTTAGAAAGCTTCTCATAAGACTAAAAAAATAATTTTAACATAAGCAAAACATCCTATCTAGTGTGTCGTCTCTGCTACTATGTCCCAAATGCCAATTAAGTGCTCTGTATAAAGAAAACACATAGTCTATAAATTCATCCTAAAGACACACGCAGGGCACCTTGAAACAGCTGCTACCACTCTCTTATTGAAGGAAACTTTCAGTGTAAAGAAGTCATAGAAGAAATAATTATGTGAGATCCATGAGTAAGGCTTTTTTGAACTAAGGGCTAGTTTCCATCCATCTGCAGGGCTGCTGAGAAATAGTAATGTGTTAGTTAGGGTAATCACCCCTAGCTGTGGCAACAGGCAGTTCCTCACATCTCAGTAACTTAATGTAATAGTTTATTTTTTGCTCATTTGAGTCCATTTTGGGTTGGGGAGTCCTCCTCCATCTGATGACCAGCCCACATGGAGCCCAAAGCCTCCAAGGTCACCGCCATAAAAAAGGTGGAAGATGGAGAAGACAACGTGGTCTTTAACTGCTTTGGCTCAGAAGTGACACATGTCACTGTGGTTTGGAGTCTATTTGGCCAGATCTAGTCATAGGGCCCCAGAGAACTGCAGGGGAGGCTGAGAAATGTATTTTATGAGCACGCAAGTGGTTGGAGAACATTAATTGCTTCTGCCACAATAATCTTGACAATTAGAATTTCACCCATTGCCCGAGTAGTGGGCTCCTAAGGTTAGCAGGATGAGGTGTGGGAGGCAGGGAGACACTGCTAACATGAGGATACATGTAGAGGTTGTCTACTATGTCCTCTGATAGCAGAACCCCTGTTTCCTTATGAGAACCATCTGCCTCTGAATTTCAGCTCACATAATTCTGGTTTGGCCTTTCCCTTTCTCTCAGGGCTGGGCACATGCCCCATGCTGGATTAATCAGAGACAGCTGTGGGACAGAGGAGCCCTTCTCTCAGCCTTAAGGCCTCTCCATGCCTAGAGTGCCAATATAGTGCCACTATGGGGTATGTTTTCTTGAAAGTGAAGCCAAACCAAGAGAAAAGAGACAGATTTGAATGGCGCTGATGGAGAGAACCTCTGGATCAATTGGTGCCGATTTTTCCCTTGAATTCCACAATTATGTCAGCCAGGTATTCCCTTAACTTGGGCTAGATTGAGTCCTGTAACTTGTGACTGAAAGAGAAGATCTAGCAGTTATCACTTCCTAAAACTTCAAAACATCATCCTAAATCCCTTTGTCTTTAAACCCAAATAACTAGCAGTTACCTAAGAAAGTACTGGTTATTATAGCCTATACATTTATACTGAAGAATTGTTGCTTTTATGATGTAGACACTGTATAAATGAGTGTCTAATTATACTTTGTGTATCTGGGGCTGAGGAACCTGTAGCCTTAAGGTCACATGTAGCCTTCTAGATCCTTAAGTGTGGCCTTTTCACTGAATCCAGATTTTACAGAACAAATTGTTTTAATTAATGATTAGATTCTAACCTCATCTATGACATTCACAAGAAAAGGCTGAAAGAAGATAGGAAATAACTTTCTGGTGACCTAAACTATTGTAACCTCAGTCTCTAAATCACATGACATTTGTTTACTTTCTTTCCAACGGGCTGTTTAATTATTTATCTTTAGTGTTTTAAATCAGAAGCCGAAAGAAGTGAGAGCAGCTGAGGCCAATTTTTAAATTTAAAACTAACAGAGCAATTCAGCTGTCTGATGAACTGAAGGTGACTTTTCTTTAACATTGTCATCACCACACACTCTGACCTGCTCTGTTCCAGATGTGCAACAACTGGGCTTGGATGAGTGTGACGAGAGAATCAAACAAGATATGTGGACATCAAATGAGATAAAAGCCTCCAGCAGATCTCACTCCTATCTTAAGGTAGTTTCTCTCATCTGATTCTGTCAACATTTACTAGAAACTTCTATCTGGAACACATAGTCCTTTCTCTTTTACAACCAAGGCAGCAAATGTAAAGAAAATTTTATTGTCCAAGATAATTAAATGAATTGAATCAGAATCCACATGAAAAGTCTCCCCAATCCTTTCCCATTGAATATTCTCTAGTGATCAGTTGAACTAAGCCAAATTTCTCTCACTGGATAGAAGGTGTTCCTGGCTCCAGAGTGGTGTGTGCTCTGGGGGAATCAAGATTCCTCTTCTAAGAGGACTGTATTCTACATTTCCTTTCTTCTGTGTTGGAGTTTTCCCTTCAACATATACGAAGTAAATATTATTTCTTCCCTTGTTAGGGTGAAGATTAGCAACAACTCCATTAGCATTATCATTCCTTTTTTTGGTTTGTTTGTTTTCTTTGGAGACAGAGACTCTGTCACCCTGGGTAGCGTGCCATGATGTCATATTAGCTCACTGCAACCTCAGTTTCTTGGGCTCAAACAATCTTCTTGCCTCAGCTCCTGAGTAGCTGGGACTACAGGTACCTACCAGGACACTTAGCTAATTTTTCTATTTTTAGTAGAGATGGGGTATCACTCTTATTTAGGCTGGTTTCGAACTTATGAGCTCAAGCCATCCACTTTCCTTGGCTCCGCAGAGTTCCACTGGCATTTGATTATTAGCTTATTTTTCTTTATTAAAACTTTCCTTCTAATATGTTTGATAGGATCATCTCATGTCTAACAAATCCTAAAGTTACATAAACTAGGTCTGGGCAGAAGCTAGTTGTCTCAGCTGAACATTAGCAGAATCCTAATAATTGAGCAAGCATCTCTTATCAACGCTCACTGAATACTTGCTGAAAATGTTATGTTACATTAAGCGAATGAGAACAGCCAGTCAGGTCCCCACCAGGACCACGATCTAGTTATACTAGCATACTAGCATAGACTAAGCGATTGTTAGTAGTTAGAGGCAGGACACCATTTAGTATAGACTAAAACTCTCAGAAAAGAGGCTGCAGTCATGATAAATGACTGTGAGATTCAGGAGTTGTTTTGGATTTCTAGAAAGGTGTAATTATAGACTGTGCACCTCACCCTGTACCCATGACTGAAAAATCCCCACCCTTAGTTACAAGATAGACTGGGATTGGGAGTAAGGGCAGCTCCATGAAACTGCATCGCCCCACTGGGAAATAGGGTTTGTATTCTACACATTGTGGCTTTGTTGCATAAATTTTATGCACATTAGGGAGAATATTTACACATAGTTTATCCCATTCTTTCTTATTCTTATAAAAAAGATCCCTGAAAGGTAAGAGGGTCACTTTCCTGGTCAGTGATAGAGAGGGCACTATGGGATTGGGAGAAAGATAGCCCAGCAGCCATATGTAAATCATTCCTTCATGTTGAAACAACAGTGTGCACTGGAAAATTCAATAGAAAACATTAGTCGTTTATCATCCTTAATTATCAGTCATCTCTAACTGCATCTGGTTTGCATTTTTTATTAGAAAGGGTCTTTTTTTTTCCTTGAGTTGGACCCAGGCATTTGTTTCTTCCGCTCCTGATTTCATTTTGTTATTCTTTTTAAAATTCCATCACTAATTCCCATGATGTGAAGAGGTTTCTATTTCATAAGACACAATAAATCAAGCAGCGCCTCTGTTGTAATGTCGTCCTTACTGTGCATTTGTCATAGGCCCTGGGTTGCTGAGTTTACTCAAGGTTAGAGAGTCAAGCTGCTTTGAGGACAAACTCAGTGCTGTGGGTATGCACGTAGGTCCCTCAGAGGAGCCGAAGGTATAAAACTTCGGTCAGCTTGAGGGAGTCCAGCTGCTTCAGGAAAGCCAAGTGACATAAACTGGTGCTGGGACGTTTTGGAGTTTGAGGGCTATGGTCTTGGTACTCTGGACGGTGTATGATGTCCTTGTGACACTTTTATATGCAGAACTGATGGGTAATGTCCTTCTTTCATAAAATGATAGGAATGGCTAATATTTATTAAGAATTTTCTGCATGTTCTACATCATGCAATGTACTTTTTTACATGCTGTCACATTCAATTCTCTTGACAACCTTTCAGCGAGGGAAATGTTATTTACATCTTTTAGATGAGCCAACTGTGGCTTTAGAAAGACATAGTTGCTTGTTAATTTCCCATCTGTGGAGTCCCTGGACCATGAAGGTAGAATGAGTCATAACCCTAAACCTGCAGGAGGTGGGCCTATGTTACGAAGTCTCCAGACTTTTTTATTTATTTATTTATTTATTTGAGACAGACCCTCAAGCTGTCACCCTGGATAGAGTGCTGTGGCATCACAGCTCATAGCAACCTCCAATTCCTGGGCTCAAGTGAGTCTCCGGCCTCTGCCTCTCAAGTAGCTGAGATTATAGGCACCTGCCACAACGCCCGGCCATTTTTTGGTTGCAGCCATCGTTGTTGTTTGGCAGGCCTGGGCTGGATTTGAACCCATCAGTTCAGGTGTATGTGGCTGGCACCTTAGCCGCTTGAGCCACAGGCACCAAGCCTCCAGACTCTTTTAACTATGAAAATCCCAGGATAAGATAGATAAGCTCCCTGTTTTTTCTTCCTATGTTTTGGGGTTTCTTTTATTAGCTGAAGTTGTAATTTTATACATTTAATTTTTAAGTGATGACTGTGCTTAACAATTGGCTCATGAACCTTCTACAAATTTAACATTATGCTCTGGTGAGCTGACATGAACTGGCTCTAGCACATGACTAGGTCAATCTAATGAGGCTGAGATGCCACAGTCCCCAAGGCATGATGTGGAGGAGGGAATCCAAAGATTTAGGCAAATAGGAAAGTTGAGGTGGATATATCACACTCATTCCCTGTTACCTCCCCCTAAAGGGCAGGAGAGACCTACTAGTGATCAGAATACATGAGGTTACAGGTTTGTGGTGGCTCATTGATCCCAGTGTCCCTAGGAATGAAATAGATTGGCGGCCTGCCTAAGTACTGCTTGATCTATATAATGGAAAAACTTTTATTCTGGTAGCCAAAAACCTGACTTGATTTGCCTTAATGGAGAGCCAGGGCCACGCCACTCACCACATAGCCTAACCTAAGGCAGTCCACAGATTCAGAGCCCCTTGATTGAAGGAGAGACCTCTGTGAGGAAGGACTCTGCATCATTGCTGCAAGTAAATATATACCTTCCTCCAGGTCTTTTCTCCAAGAATTTACCGCTATCTGATAGATTGACTGTGTACTGCAGAAAAGGAACTGCCCAGATCTTTCAGGAATTACTAAGTACTTGCTCTTAATTATGTTAATTCCTGATTAACTAATCAGATCTAAACTGTTCAAAGTAGCCTGCCAGTTAAAAATGAGACCTTACCTAACAAACTCAAACATTGTAACCTAATTGTTTGTACCCTCATATTAATCTGAAATTTAAAAAAAAATGAGGGCTTTCTGTGATAAGAATACAGATGAAGTCTGAACCCAAATTTAACACACAATAGGCCCCGTTGGTCAGTTGACCACCCTGTCTTTATTTCCCCAATTCCTGAATGTATAATTGGAATATACAAACTTGGGAACTGTCAGAATCCCCACTTTGGCTCTCTGACCAAAGAGTCGATAGGATAAGGACCATTATGGTAGGAAAGGTAAAGTGAAAGCCCCTGGAACTTCTCATCCTTACAAAGATAGCAAACCAGATTTTGCAATCCTGAGAGTAATATTGCTTCCTAGAGAGTAATCACAGAGATTAGCACCAACAGTAAATATTGAAATGTACAGGGTGACATCCGTCACAGACCCATTTAACTAATCTGTGTGCTACATGCAGACATTGACTATATCTCGGAGAAGGACTATGAATCATAAACTTAATCAGACGGTAATTCCGATTTCAAATGCCATTGCAAATAAGACCTCTTTTCTATAAGAAAGGAACATAGCTCCCAGCATGTGGTGGGCAGCTATTGACTTGAAAAACGACTTTTGCTTCATGCTAATTTGCAAGACCCAGCAGAAGCTGTTTGCTTTTATCTGGCACAGGCTTCATGCTTGCACATCAGGGTACATCGGGCCTGCTCTCTGCTATAAGACAGTCAGAAAAGTTGATTGTCTTAACATTGCACACAACATCACACTAGTCTTCTACTTTAATAACATCATATTGTTTGGATCTGATAAGCAAAATGTAGCAAATCAAATGCCTTACAGAGTGGGACATAAACCCCACAAAAATTCATGGGCCTGGAACCTCAGTTCTAGAGAATTCAATGGTCTGGAGTAAGGAGAAAGATAAGTTGCTGCATCTTGTACCATTTATCATGGAAAAAGAGGTACAACCCTTTGTCTGCAGTCACACACGCCATATTAAAGTTTGCTGCTGCTACCTGTGTGCAGAGTTATCCACCGGTTGCCAGTTTTGAACGTGGACCAGAGAGAGCAGGCTCTGCAGCAGACCTGAGTCAGCGGATGAGACCAATGTGAAAATGTGCAGATAGGGATGCTTTCTGGAGCTTCTGGCAAGTACCAAAAGGACAATCAGTGCAGATCTCTAGGGCTTCAGTGAAACTATTCTTTTCCTTAAGGAGTTATTTTCCTTTTGGAAACAGCTTCTCGGTTGCTATTGGCCCACTGTAGAGACCCTCTGCCTAACCATGAGATACCAAAACGCTATGTGACCTGAGCTTCCCTCATGAATTCAGTGTTGTCTGACCCACATAGCTGTAAGGTAAAGTAGCATATTCTGTCATCAAGTGGAGCTTCTTACAACTAACTGACTGGGCAAGAAAAACTTGAGCCTAGTTTAGAGACGGGTTGGCACATTGTGCTGATATCACTGAAAGGGGACAGTTGCATCACTGCAGCCTGAGGGGTAACTCTGACATATACATGTCCTATTTTTTCTGTTTCTCTAAGCCTAGGTTAATACAACATATAATATTATTGTTATGTTATATACTATAGTGTAATATTTTATCAATATATTATATATTTTATTGTAATATTGATATTGTACACTTTGGGAGCATGTGTATTTTATTGTAATATTGATATTGTACACTTAAGGCATGTGGATTGTCTGAGCTCAGGAGGTCGAGACTAGCCTGAGCGATAGTGAGACCCCATCTCTACTAAACATAGAATAGCTAGCTGGGAATCATGGCAAGTGCCTATTGTCCCAACTACTTGGGAGGTGGAGGCAAGAGGATTGATTGAGCTCAAGAGTTTGAGGTTGCTGTGAGCTATCAGGACACAGCAGTCTACCAGGGCAGCAAAGTGAGATTCTGTCTCAAAAAACAAATACTGTAATATAATATCAATTGTGCATTGTAATACACACGTGTAATAATGTAATAGCAATTGACCACTCCTTATGTGTTCTTATTGAAAAACTTGACTTCCATCTTGTAGAAACTTGCCCCAAATTATTATCATGTTTGCTTTTTATAGTTTCTTGTTCCAAAATTCTTTGACTATTATCAGTCATAGTCCAATTTATGTTAGGACTCAGTGTTCTAGATATGAGAACCAGGAGACTTGATCAAATTTATAAAAGAGCCTCTCTCATTGATTTTATTCTTTTTTTTTTTATCACTTTGGAATTTCATATCCTCATATTTCATAATATTGTAATTATAAAATGTATAATATTATTATCTGTTTTGAACAGATAATGCAGAAGCAGGTGCACAGATTTACCATAAGCCATTGACTGTCATCGAAAAACCCTGGTTAAAAATAAGAAGTGGTTAAAAGAGATCAGTAAATAAAGTTTTCCTTTAACCACTCTTTTTCTTAACTCTGACTTTTTGCTGAGAATATTTTTTTCGGAAGCCTCAGATTATTTGGAGAGCTCCACTTTTCTGATATTCTTACCAGTCCCTAAAAAACTGGTATTCCAGTTTTGACTAAAATGCCATTGTTGAGTTGGTCAACAATAGTTTCTAACCCTTCTTTCTTCCTGGAGTGCTCTCTCTTTTCCCTGACCCCAGTTTACCTGTGTCTAAGCATAAACACCAGTGGCTCTGGAAAATCTTCTATGACCCTTTGTACCAGGTTTCATCCCTTCTGTCAAATTGTCTGGTGTTTATTTCCATAGTACTCTATACTTCCCTTTTCTTAATTTTCAGCAAACTTTCATCATTGGTTAAATGTTCTTAATATCATTTTATTTTTGAAATAAATTTTATTGTATATATTTGTCGTATAAGGCATGATGTTATGAGATACATCTAGATAGTAAAAAGGTTATTGTAGGGAATCAAATTAATATTTCATTATCTCATACAGTTTCCCATTTATTTTTGTTGTTGTGGCAAAAGCATCTAAAATCTACTCATTTAGCATGAATTCCATACTTGTGAAATTTTATTACCTATAGTGCTGGTATTGTATATCAGATCACTAGACTTGTTCATCTTACATACCTGCTATTTTGTTTTCTTGGACCTACGATTCTCCATTTTCTCTCCCCTCAACCCTTGGTAACCACAGTTTTGTTCTCTATCTCTGCATATTTGATTTTCTTTAGGGTCCATACTATGTATTTTTTAAGTTAAAATGATAAAATTATATATATATATATATATATATATATATTTATTATGAAGAATTGGCTCACACAGTTGTGGAGGCTGAGAAATCATGATCTACTCTGTCCTAGCTAGAGAGCCAGAAAACCTGGTGATGTAACTCAGTCCAAGCCCAGAGGCCTGAGAACCAGGGAGCTGACGGTATAAATCCCAGCATGAGCACCAGAAGAGAAATGAGATGGCCTAGCTCAAGCAGGCTGGTAGAAAGTAAAAGGAATACATTTGTCTTTCCTCCAACTTTTGTTTTATTCAGACTCTTCAAAAACTGGATGGTGCTCCCCAACATTGGAGAGGGCAGTCTACATCATTGAATCCGCTAATTCAATGCCAACCTCATTTAGAAACACCCGCACAGACACACACAGAAATAATGCTTACTCTGGACAGACCATGGTCAGGGAAATTGATGCATTAAAATTAAACATTACATATGCACACATAATACATATGTGTATTATGGTTCTCAGGACTCTGGGCTTGGAATGAATTACATTACCAGGTTTTCTGGCTCTCCAGCTAGGACAGAGTAGATCATGATTTCTCAGTCTCCATGAGTGCATAACCCAATTCTTCATAATAAATAAATACTTTTGTATTTACCTGGATGGAGTTGAAGAACACTCTCCTTAGTAAATTATTTCAAGAATGGAAAAGCAAACATTCCATGTACTAAATACTAATTTGAAACTAGTAGATGATCAGGCCCATGTGAGAGAGGAAAAATACAATTCAATTCAAGAAAGGGGGAAGGGGGAAGAGAGGAAAGAGATTCAGTAAGATTCCACTTAATGGGTACAGTGTAGGGGTTTCTGGCACACCTCCTGGTAAAGGACTCAAATACGACTCAGACTTTTCCTAACAAATGCAAACAATGTAATCTAATCTGTACCCTTATTTTAATCTGAAATAAAAAAAAATACAATAAATTGTAGAAGCCTTGTAACCATATAGGTCACGGAGACTGAGATTGTTTTATTTTAGATTCCATATATAAGTGAGATCATGCAATATTTTTTTACTATATCTGACGGTAGTTAATAATAATAGATGCTTGAAATTTGCTAAGTAGATCTTAAGTGTTTTCACCTCCCCACCAAATGGTAACGGATAGGTGTGTTAATTAGATTTATTGTGGTATTCATTTCACAATGTATACTTATCAAAACATCACATTGTACACTTTGAATATATGTAATTTTTGTCAATTATAGATCAATAAAGTTGTAAACTTTAAACTTTAAACCTTAAAAAGAATTATGACATTCTGCTAGGTCAGGGATCTGGCATGGTTACTGACATAGTGTTTAGATAATAGGTGCCAGGTGGTGCTGTAGACCATTAGTTATTTAGGCAACCTATTCTTATATCATAGGCAGGCTAGGCCCTTTTCCATTTTCCTTTGGTCTCTTGTTGTTTTCAAATTCCTTCATCTTCTAAACATAGCAAATATTAGAAGAATATCTGATATGTAAGGTGGCATGCCTTTTAATATGAGAAACACCGTTCCCCTGACACTGAATGTACCTTAATGTCTTCCATGTTCTCTCAAAGGCCAAAGTGTCAGTAAGCTACACTACAGCAAACTTTTCTATAGTCACTCTACATTTTGGCTGAGTTCAAGGTGATGAGTGCTTTTTGTCCCTTTTCTAGATTCAGAGATTAAAAGAAATGGATGATTTAGAGCAGTTAGGATACTATGCATGGTACTACAATGATGGGCACATGTCATTATATGTTTGTCCAGATCCATAGACGATGCATCAAAAGTAAACCCTAAAGTAATATGGACTTTGGATTGTAACGGTGTGTTAGTGTAATAGGGCACCTCTCTGAGGATGCTGATGATGGGGGAGGTTACGCTTGTGTGGGGCAGGGAGTCTCTGGAAATTCTTTATACCTTCTTCTGGGTTTTTCTGTGAATCTAAAACCACTCTAGGAAAGAAAGTCTTCTTTAAAATAACAGCAACAAAAACAAAACAATAAATGGATGAGGAGTGGTATCAGAGATCTATGGTTTTAATATTGGAGGAAAATGTTCTTAGATAATTCACATTAAAAGAATGCATTTCTTAGTCTCTAATTCTTGTGCTGATTTATTTTAAAGTAATAGATTAAAATTAAGAGGTATTAGATTTAGGTATCATCCAAATATGAGTGCAAATGAAATTTTGTTCAACTTTATATAGCAAATCATGAATTAATTAAACTTCCATTTTTTTTATTTTTATTAGATCATAATTGCGTACATTGGTGCAATCATGGGGCACAATGTGCTGACTTTATATACAATCTGAAATATTTTCATTGAACTATTTAACATAGCCTTCATGGCCTTTTAATCACTATATGAAGACATTTATAGTCTACATTTAGTAATTTTCACTTGTACCCTTCTAAGATGCACCGTTAAGTGTGATCTCACCAATTATCCCCCTTCACCCATCCTCCCCCCTCCACATCCCTCCCTTTCCCCCCTCCCCATTACAACTGCTATAACTGGGTTATAGCCTGCATATGAAAGCTAGAGATTAGTTTCATAGTAGGGCTGAGTATATTGGATACTTTTTCTTCCATTCTTGAGATACTTTGCTAAGAAGAATATGTCCCAGCTCCATCCATGTAAACATGAAAGAGGTAAAGTCTCCACCTTTCTTTAAGGCTGCATAGTATTCCATGGTGATTATTCTATTTTAATTTCACATGGTGTATATATGATCCTTCTGGAGGTAAAGATTATGAAAGAAAGGAGTGATGTGCAGACAGTGAGTATTTACTCTTGTTTGCAGGCCTACCTCTCCTTCTGCATCTTTCTCTCTCACACACATTGACTTTATCTACCCGTCTGTCTGTCTGTGTATGTGTCTGTCTGTCTGTCTATCTATCTATCTATCTATCTATCTATCTATCTATCTATCTATCTATCTATCTTATCTGTCTATCTATCTATCTATCTATCTATCTATCTATCTATCTATCTATCTATCTATTTTATCTATCTATCTATCTATCTATCTATCTATCTATCTATCTATTTTATCTATCTATCTATCTATCTATCTATCTATCTATCTATCTATCTATTTTATCTATCTGTCTGTCAATCTATCTATCTATCTATCTATTTTATCTATCTGTCTGTCAATCTATCTATCTATCTATCTATCTATCTATCTATCTATCTATCTATTAATCTGCCTACCTACCTATTATCTACATATATCCATCCATCCATGTACATACTCACACATGTGTATATTTGTTAAATACCATCTACTATTTGTTGAGAATTCACTGAGGAGCAGGACAACTGGTAAAACCTCCTTTTTACCTTTTTCCATGTTACAGAAACTTAGAAGATCTATCCTCGTGCTGATGAGCATTAAGCAGAGCTGGCCTTTTGGCAAAGTCTCACTTCTGCACTTGCCTTCTCAGCTGACCCTAGAGAGGAACCTTGTCTCCCTGAGTTGTTCTGCCCCACGCCATGTTTCCTCCAGGCCTGGTCTAGGAGGAGAGCACCTCTGAACCCAGCAGGGCAAGCTGCCTAGTGAACTTCTCACTGAATTTCTGCTTCAGATCGGACAGATGGTTCTAATGTCAATTCATTGGCAGAGCTCAGATAAGCTGATAAATACTAAAACCTTTCTCTGATGTTGGCTATTTCTGTTAATCTTTTTATTGGTTAAATTTTAAGCGATGCCTACTCCAGGCTCCACCTTTCCAAAGAGCTAGATGGAATGAGAATCATTTTTTTCTATTGGAGTCACTTATCTAAGTGGCTTAAGATGGTGTATTTTCTTCTAAATGTAATTGAACATCATAAAAAATTTACATGGGAATTATAATAATGTGATGTTTGGAAGGATTATACATGAGTGTGAAATTTCAGTGGGCAGGATAAGAAGTCTTCCTAGAACAGCCCTTTAGGTCAGTTAAATCTCATTGGTAAGCCCTAACTAAAGATGGTCAAGTCAGATGTTTGGAAATTGGCAATTACTCGGGGTCACTGTCATCACTGTACCTTTTCCTGACTGTATATTTCCTCAGAATACTATGGTGAACATATGACCTCCTTGTAATGGGTCTTAGAATAGCGAACAAAAAAGTTAGCGTATGTGAGCGCACATGTCTGGAGGTAATTTCAGAAGTAGAAGGTCTGTGATTGATTGCAGGAACTGTTAATAAGCACACTAACTTCCTAGAGCCCATACATGCTTTTTTAGGGCAAAGGCCATTACAGTTGGAAAAGCCAGGAGGAGGAGCATCCGAACACAGTGGAACACAAACAAGGCCTCTGCAGGATTCAGGCATCTTCTTTATGAATATTCCCTCTTCTTTTGTCTCTCTCACTTATGGACTATCTGGCTAAATGAGACACAAACAAACAGACAAACAAACAAACTAAGAATAAGGAGAGGGAAAGAGATTAGTAAAGAAAAAGTTGAGCATGACCAGCAATAGGAAACAGGCGGCCAGCGGTGGTGGTGAAGCAGGTGGCAGAGGGTGACCCGGGTGTTGTAGGTAGGTCAGAGGATTGGAAAGAAGGAGTCCAGATTGAAATAGGATTAATATAGTAGCATTTAGTAAAGGGCAAGATGTTGAGAGCAAACTTCCAAGTGAAGGGTTTTTAAAAACAGAAATATTTTATAAAATTGAAAGTGGAAAAGGAAGGCAATTAGAACAAGTCTGGTGAGGGAAAAGGGAGAATCGGAGTTCAACGTGGACACCTCATCATTTTAGGTTAAGGTCAACTCTGTTTGGATATTTCATTTCATCATTTAAAAAGAAAAATACAAATTAGGTTTACATAATTCATTGTTATGAGAGATCAAAAAGCACTCTTACCTCTCATTGTTTTTATGCCAAAAGCACTATGAAGCCCTTACCTGAGTCAGAATCTTTTATTTTTGCTTCTATGAGTAATATTTGTTAACAACAAAATACACTTCACAGAATATCTTGGGTGGAGGTGAGCAGCTTCCCTCTCGAATGACAGACGCTCACAGGTAGGTAAGAAGAATCATGTTACTTGATTAGGGTCAAAGAGGAAGGTCCTCAGAGGTGGGACTGTCAAAGCCTGGAAGCAGAGTCCAGCTAATTTCCTTGTCAGCCTATTTGCTCATTCTCAAGGCAAAACATAATAAGGTTGGTATGGTTTTTTGTTTATTTGCTTTTCATAGATTTTACTCTTTGTTCTTAACAAAGAAAAGGAAGCCGTAGGTTTATCCTTGTCTCTGCAGCTGCAGTTGTGACCTCCCTCAAAAAAGCCAAAAGGACAATTCTTTTATGATTAGGAAGTAGAAAAATCTGACAGCTTCTGAAAATAAATGCTTGTATTCCATTTTTCTGGCAGGCTGTTGTGGTTCATCTTCTGCCTGGAAACTGGATAAAAACGTCAGCGACTACTCCAAAGGTCAGAATTTCAGAACGGGTGCTAGAACTGTATTGTCACCAAGTATTCATGATTCTCTCACTCGTTTTCTTTTTTTAAGAGGCCTGGTCATGTCCAGGGGAATGCCAGGTACATTTTTCTTAATGTATGAGCACAAGTTACATATAACAACCTAACAACACAATACTGCCTCTTTAATGCTAATCTATTCCTTGCAATCTACTAGATACATGTAGAGTCATTGGTGTGTATCAAGAGAGCAAAATCAGATTCTGAAAATATCTGAAAGGGTGCACTAGAGTGTACATAATAATGTATTTTAATCTGCCAGGCCTTAAAATTAATCATGAATTCCCACAGAGATTTTAATAATTTTGAGATGATGTTTTTTTTTTTTTTCTTCATAGAGTAATATTCTTGGACAGAGTTTTCTAAATGCTGCAAGGGTAAAAAAAACAACAACAACAATAGGCAGGGCAGGAGGAAACAGGGGCAATTCTCAATTGCCTTCATGTAGGAGATAGGTTTTCAAGGGGAACAGGTTTTCTTTCCTCCTAACTAAAAAGCAAGGGTAGGTGTTTCAAAGAAAGGCTTTATCACTCTGTAAAAGCTAGCAAATAGAGAGAAGTTTATTAGGAGTAATAATGTGCATTTGTTAAGTAGTGGGAATAGTCCTGAAAGAAACAGGTCCATTCCAGCGAGGGGGTGGAGGCATCAGCAGCATTAGAGAACTTGGAACCTTGGTGATCAAACTATAGTCCACTCTAGGAAGGGTGACCATATTATTTATTGTCCAAACTGGAACTTTTGAGAGGGAAAAGTACATAATTACACTGGGACGTATGCCTACCTTAGTTCAAGGGCAGATCGTAGAGGTCTGGAACTCAGGTTTCTGATTTGACAGTGGCCCTGCCTTTCAAAGAGGGGTGACCTTGTCTGCTCCCCTGACTTCCCCAGATGTGGACTGCAAACTGTTCAGGCTCTTCAAATTTTATACAGCAAAGGTGCTATGTAAAATTATAAATGTAGAGCATTTTGTCTCTGAAAAATAAACAACTACAGATGTTTATGATCTAGACTGGTACTTTTTCAAGGATTTTAGAAAAAAATAAGTTCCTAGATATATGTGGGTCTCTCTATGTCCTTTTAATCCTCTACAGCAGGGGTCTCCAAACTTCTTAAACAGGGGGCCAGTTCACTGTCCCTCAGACCCTTTGAGGGCCAGACTATAGTTAAAAAAAAAAA
>CAUYRH010064012.1:0-15541 GCA_963574655.1 Perodicticus potto
AGTTTCCATGTCTGGTCTCTCCCACTGGAAAACAAACAGCCTCTGCCTTCCCAGGGCCAGCCTTCTACTGAAAAAGGCATCTTTTAAGTCCAGGCAAATGGGCCACTTGGCTTCTGCTGTCAGCAGACTCAGCAGAGTATACGGATTAGGCACAGTAGGATGCAGTGTTACAGTTATACCATTTACTGGGAAATTCTCATTTTAGGTTTTAATTCTTCCTGAGGTATCTATATAGACACAGTACATAACATCTAATACTGCACAAATTTTTCCAGTGTAGGCAACAGGCAACCTTTGTTGAGTCTTAAGGCTTCAGAGTAAATATAACTACTCTATATAATTCTATACTCTTTGACCAGTCTCTTAGTCCCATTTAACAGATAAATTTAGTAAAACAAGTTACATCTCATTTTATGAGTTTACAGACAAGACTGGGATCTAAATACAGGTGGGCCACAGCCTCTTTTCTCTTTGAACCATTTCTCTCTCTCTAATTTCTCTCTTTACTAAAGACAAAGTATAGCAGAACTAACTTACTTCCCAAAATAAACTGTACCTTCAGTATACTGGGTCTCATTATTTGCATAAAGTGCAGTAAGAATAATTAATTATTAGCCATCTAGGCTCTCCTTTCCTTTAAAATTGGCTTTGCTGGAACCTTTTATAAGGAGTCTCAGGTGGACTTTCTTGAAAGCCTTTCATAAGCCCAGGTTTCATCTGTGCCACTAGATACCTGTATGCATTGAGTAAATTCCTCTTCTCTTGAGGTTCCCCAAGCACATTTTCAATTCCCATACATGTGAGCAAGTGACCTTCATTACTTACTACAGATCAGGAAATGTTACTGATGGGTATCTGGCCAGTTTTCCAAAGGGCTTTTCTTATTGGCCTTATAAAGTCAACCTGAATTTCTTAACGCAGTCTGGACACCTCTGGAAATGCTATTCTAGCCAAAGCCTTGGTAAAATAACCAGCACTTTCATCATGTCCTATAGAACAAAACACATTCTTATTGAACTTATGCAAATAACTGTATTCTCAGAAATTAAGAATACTTACAAATGGCTTTCAAATTCTGGAGAAATCAAGAGAGAGAAAAAATACATGTTTCAAGTTCTGCTCATAAGTACATACATTGCTTGAAGAGCTACAAATAGCTCAAAAGACAGAAAATTATTTTCTTGACTTTTGAAAAACGGAACACAGACAGAATCAACAATATTTCACACAAAAAGCCATTGCAAACTAGCCCAGTTCCACATAACTGATTTCTGTTCTGTTTGAAGTTAGGTTAGCAATACTCAAAGACAGGTTAACTTTTAAAAGGCGAGAATCTTATCCTTTGACAATGACTCAGTTTCCCCAACAATTTAAACAATCAAATTATTATATTTTACGAATGAGAGACATTTTATGAGATATAAGATTGATACAGGATTTTCCCACTCAGGGCTGGACAGGGAACCCCCATTTTTCAGGCTCAGGTGAGCTCAAACATCAGACTCTCATCTCCAGCCACAAACCCTCTGAGCCCTAGCAAGGCCATGAACAAAGCAGTCCCAAACATTTTGGATGGCTCCACCCTGACTAAGGAGCACACACCCTAATACCTTCCCCAGACAAAAACTGCAGCAAGGACCTAATAACCTTGTCCAAGGTGAGGGGCTGCATTCATTCATTTGCTAGAACACCCATTCAGTTTGTAAAGGTATTTTTTTGTCTATCAAGTCCTGGCCAAAATATCTCTCATGGACAATTATTCACCCCTAGACAAAGGACTTATTCAGGAAACCTCTGACCTGGGCCTCCCCCCCCTTCCAGAGGCTATTCACCTTGGAAACCTGTTGCTTATATCGATACAACCTCATCCAATAAGATTCACACTCTCTCCCCCAGATTTTCAAGGGCCCTCCAGAGCTCACCGGACTGCCCAAAATGCAACACTTTCCAAGGCACGGCCCCTCTGCCAATAGCTCTGGCACTCTCCACTCCCTCTGCATGCCCCTCAACCCAACAAAATGTCATTTTATCACTGATCTGTGGCCCGCGGGCTCAATTCTCAAATTCCTGAGACCAAAGACTCACTGAAGAAATTCTAGTAACAAAACTACAACAACATATTTTCAACATATTTTCATTTTCCCCCAAGACCCATATGGCCATGTGGCAGCCACCAAAGACAGAAATCGGAAAACCTAGAACTTCTAGTTTCTCTCAGAATAGCCAGGAGGCAAAGTTGGAGCAGGGAAGATGGGCACATTCACACATTCATTTCACCCCATAAATGGGGTGAGGGGCAAAAACCCACCTATGGTTACCCATCTCAGTCATTCTCCAAGCACTCACATGCATACAATTCCAACCCATTTCTTAACCTGGCCAGCCTTGATTTCCCACTCGAGCTGCCACGTAGCCATAAGAAGCAAACCAACACTCCCCCAGGCCCTGTGAAGGGAGGTCCAACTCCACCCTCAGAGTTCTCACACACTTCTCAACAGACCTGTCAGCAATCTAATGCCCAAGGAGTTGATCAGGCTCCTTCTTCCACTACAGCTGTAGTGGGACCCCATATTGATCATACCTTGTCTTAGATGTCTCTCTGTGCGGGTTCCTACTCCTGCATGCCAATTCCTCCCAATGTTTGACTCCTTAGACCTGTTGATGGGGTCCTTTCTCAGCCCAGCCGAGGCGTCCACACAGGGAGGCCAAACTGCCTCACTGGTACGCTCAGTGGTTCACGTCACCCAGGCCGATCAGGGGCCCCCATGTGGGTGTCCAGAGGATTGGCAGCAACTACCAGGTGCGTATTCCCTCCAAAGGTGATCTCGTTTCCCAGTCAGGGAACCAAAAATGTTGAAGGAAGACAAGGCCCAATGGAGAGAATGAGCACCCAAACACCATGTTTATAAGAGGAAGGGCTTTATTCACCAGCTGGGAGATTATGGCATAGAGGAATTATAAATGGCTGTGCTCCCCAACTGGCTTAGTTTTTTCCTTTTTATCTACAGTCAAAAATTTCCACCCCATAGATATCTTTTTTATTGCCTAGTTTGAATCAAGCGGGGCTATTCTAGCCCCTAGAGAACTACAGTATTTCATAGAACTTGGAAATTTCCAAGTTCCAGGAAATTAAGTTCACAATTTCCCAAGGGCTGAGTCACCATGGAGAGGACCAAGCAGGTGTATCCTTGTGGTTTCCTTGAGAAGACCTTTTCTTCTAGACCTCATTCTTCTTGGGTATTCTCTCTCACTATGAGTAGCTGGCTACATAAGGTATTAAATGGACAGCTTACTGGGAACATGCTTGCCCACATTTAGACAAAGAGCAGTGGAGAACAGTTTCTAGAGCTGAAGAGAAGAAAGGAATGATCTTGCCTAGAGAGACAAAAGCAGAGTTTGGAAAAATATTTCTTTATGACATTCAGGAAATACATTCTTATGCTATAATTGGGTTATAGCCTTCGTATGAAAGCTATAAATTAGCTTCATAGTAGGGCTGAGTACATTGGATACTTTTTCTTCCATTCTTGAGATACTTTGCTAAGAAGAATATTTTCCAGCTCCATCCATGTAAACATGAAATTAGCCCCCATCACAAAATCCCAAAACCAGAGATTTTGGCGTGGATGTCGAGAAGAGGGAATTTTTTTTTTTTTTGGAGACTGGGTCTCAAACTGTCACCCTGGGTAGAGTATCATGGCATCATATCTCACAGCAACCTCCAACTCCTGGGCTTAAGCGATTCTCTTGCCTCAGCTTCCCAAGTAGCTGGCACTACAGGTGCCCACCACAACACCTGGCTAATTTGGGGTTGTAGTCGTCATTGTTGTTTGGCAGGCCCAGGCTGGATTTGAAATCCTCCAGCTCCAGTGTATGCGGCTGGTGCCTCAGCCGCTTGAGCTACAGGCACCAAGCCTGCTTAACTGTATTTCTTTGAATGTGTCTTTATGGCTTAAGTGATATTCAGTGATATTCATATCATGAATATGATTTTATTCATGTTACACTTATCAAAAACATCTGCTTTGTTCTTGAACAAATTCAAATTATGAATCCGTGTTAATACAGTATCCGTCAATGCCCAGGTTATACACCTGTCTAGGTAAACAGGTTAATGCTTTATATAGGTAAAAGAAAACAAATGTTACATACATTTTTAAACAATATATTTTTATCATGGTCATAGACAAGAAAAGATAGAAATATTTGCAGGTGTCTATTTTCCCCTAATACTAGAATGGATAAAGAGATTTATTACAACGTAATTTTACAGATTGGATTAGAAACCCAAGTGATCAGTGTCCTTTTAGGTCATTTGCCAAGATGCCATATTGAAGAGTTAAACTTTCATTGTCTTGGTTTTAGGAAAAGACATATTTGCTTGGGAATGTATACAAGATAAAGTCCCCTTTTGAGAAATATTCTAAGAATTTTAGAAGAAATATATTCAAGCCATTATATCCTGCAAGAAGTTTCACTTGGTACCCAAGTGTAGAATGTGGTATTGTTTTCAGAATTAACTACCAAGTAGGGCTGCTCATGCCTTCAAGAGCTAGAAGCTAGGGATTATTGATGTAAGTTCCAAAATTTTCTAAGAAAAACTCAGTATTGTGATAGTTGTAGACATTGAAATCTTCTACACGATTAATTTTTTTGCCATTAAATAATTTGTTAGATAATAGCTTAAGTGTGGAAAGTAGACTTCCTTTACAAAACAGTAAAAAAATATATTTATAAATATATTTTATGTTAGATCATATATATATATATTTTATGTTAGATTATATATATATATGTGTGTTATATTATATATCTAACATATATATATTATATATATATATATATGTTAGATAACAGCTTAAATGTGGAAAGTAGACTTCCTTTACAAAGCAGGAAGTTTTGGGTCCCTTCCATCCAGGTTGAAACCTTGAAGCCCAGATATAGTAAACTCTTCTAAGCCTAAATGAGTAAGGCATAAAGGGTCTCATGTCTCTGGCCACTATTCCACATTTTCAATAGTCTCAATTACAAACATTACCTCAGAAGACCACTTCCAGATTTTTGGACATGGCATTCCTTGTCAATGCATCTTTAAAACCAAAGAAAATCCACTGAGTTTAAAGGAGAAAGTAAGAGATGTCAGTTTTACAAATATATTCTTCCTCATTTCATCTCTCCCCAAACCTGAAATAGTTTCTTACCCAAAAATCTTCTCTAGCAATGTTGAATATAAAAAGCATGGACTTTTTCTCACTTTGGTAAGGTTTGTAGTGAGTACAAAATATGGGTTTTGAATTCTTCCCAGATCCATTACACTCAGTAACCATTATAAAAAAAAAAAAGGCTCAGTTTCTGAACAAATTATATGTGGTTACAATACTGGCTGAGTCAAACATCTTTGTGTGACAAATATGAAATCCCTGGTAAATACATTAGCCATGATGACTCAGGCTCGAAATGAAATATTTAGCACCTTCTGTGCACAAAACACTCTATTGTGCTCTAGGTGGGTTGCAAAGGAAGCTTCCTTCAAGACTACATGATCTAGCTGAGGAGCTTCAACCCACATCAAGAATTATAAATGTTATTTGAGAAGATAATTTGGTGTTTATGAGCAGCAAAATTGTCAGTGTAGAACTGGATTGATCGGTGAAATCTTTGTGAGGGTGGTCAGCTAGAATGGGATATAGACAAACCAAATGTAAGGGTTTTTTTTGTTTGTTTGTTTTTTTTTTTTTGAGACAAGAGTCTCACTTTGTCACCGTGGGTAGAGTACCCTGGAATTACACCTCACAGAAACCTCAAACTCTTGGACTCAAGTAATTCTCTTGCCTAAGCCTCCTGAGTAGCTGGGACGACAGGTGCCCTCCACAATGCCTGGCTGTTTTTTAGAGACTGGGGTCTCCCTCTTGCTCAGGCTGGTCTCAAACTCCTGAGCTCAGGCAATCCACCCGCCTCAGCCTTGCAGAGTGCTGGGATTACAGGTGTGAGGCACTGCACCCAGCCAAGGTGAGGACCTTTGCAAGATGTCAGGCTTCACCAGGTGATCTTTGACACATTTGGCCAGAAAAACAGAAACTTTTGGGTTTTCCTGCTTTAGTTCAATAAAAGTAGGAGTAGATAATATCCTCTTGCTTTACACTCTGTGTTTTTGTTATTTATTTTTTTTAACAATATGAGCAAAGAATTGCAGGCATAAAATTTAGGGAGACCCTTGCAATGTTATTTCTAATCTTTCCTTTTCAATAAGCTTATAAATAGCAGGGTAAACTGAACCTCTTTCCTTTAGAAATTCTGATATCCCAAGGGCTTAGTCAGCTTCAAGGCTTTTGCTTGGAACTGCATTACTTTGGGTTTCTTTGAAGTGAATACAGATACTAAAATAGCAATGATTATAGCTGCTTGGTAGTTGGCACTAGAAATTGGCACAGCCTAGGAGCTTGTTTTTTAAAATGCATAAGCACATAAACATGTCCATATAAAGATGTCAATAAATTGGGGTTACAACAGAGGAAAGTTGCCCAATTTCCTGAATTCTAATGTAGCTTTTGCCTCATTTAATATCATCCTTTAAGAGGCACACATAAGAAAACAATGACCTGCTTTTGCAATAACGCCTGTCAAAGTAACTAAATTCTCAACAAGCTACATTCCTTCTGAATTTAGGGTAAATAAAAATGTGATTTTTATAATAACAAGGTGCTTTAGGATATTTTAATACTCCATCCCTTCCAGGGAGGTTTTAATTCTCTTGAATAGAGATTGTATCTTACACTGGAAATGATGCTTCTTCCATAGAAAGCTAAGGAATGGTATCTTAGGAATAATCTTATTATTTTCAACACCTCCTACATTCGAGGACAAAAATATGATTAGAATAGAGTTCCAAACTCAATTCTCAGCCTTCTTCTTTTGGCTGAGGCTACAAAAAAGGAGAACATCTGAAAGTGTTCACATCCAGCCCAGCTGAGAGTTAAAAAAAATTCAGAATCCCTCATGCAAGGGTCTTATACGTATGGTTGTATTGCCTAAGCTAAGTCCCTGTCCTTGACACACAGGTTTATAATTGATCCTTTTGCTCTCTTTTTCTCTCTGACTCTGTCTCCGTGCACATCCCTTCTCTAGTTTCTTTTTTTATTTCTCCACATCTCAATCTACATTTTCCCTTCTGGTCAATGTCTCTGCCTTATGGCTTCCCAAATGTGGTTTTCTCTCTTTTCTTAAACTTTCACTAAGCTGTTGGTTATATTCTTCAAATTCATTTCCTTCTTCTTTGTAATCAAGCACTATTAATACATCTAAAAAGAATTCAGAGCATGCTTTACTCTATAAAGTTTTCCCAGTTTCAACAGTGGATCCCATATTGTCAGCATAATACTTCCACCCTGTCAGAATAACTTCTCTATTCAGTTTTGATCTTGATCTTGTCAGGACTATAATTATATTTTTGTAGAACATACATTGAGCACATGTCTTGAGTAATACAAGTCAAGGATCCCACCTCTTTTATAGATCTGGGCTAAGTTTCTAATCCATTACTTTATACACAGGGGACACTTACTAACACTACTGATACTCCTTAAGTAGTCACTTGATTTTGTGCAATATGAAAATAAACTAAGAGGCAAACACTAGGAATAGAGAAGTGCTTTTCCTTAATGTGGCATGTGGTGATTATCTACTTGTATCTGTTTATGTATTTGAATATAATTCTCCTTCTTGATGACATTATATCTTTTGTATTTGAAACTACTGTTTCTACATATTTTAATTTTTGCTCAAAAACTTTATCCGAACAAGTGCTCCTCAAACTTTGAGGAGGTACTCAGGGTACAAATTACCTGGAAATCTTATTAAAAAACAGATCCCTGTGCTCAGCGAGTAGGGCGCCAGCCACATACACTGAGGCTGGTGGGTTTGAACCTGTCCTGGGCTTGCTAAACAACAATGACAACTGCAAACAAAAAATACCCAGGCATTGTGGTGGGTGCCTGTAGTCCCAGTTACTAGGGAGGCTGAGACAAGGGAATAGCTTACGACCAATAGTTTGAGGTTGCTGTGAGCTGTGACACCAGAGCACTCTACCAAGGGTGACATAATGAGACTGTCTTCATTAAAAAAAAAAAAAAAAAAAAAAATCCCTGGTTGCTTTTTTCCTTTTTTTTGAGACAGAGTCTCACTTTGTCACTCCTAGTAGAATGCCATGGTGTCACAGTTCATAGCAACCTTAAACTCTTGGACTTAGGCAATTCTCTTGCCTCAGCCTCCCAAGTAGCTGGGATTACAGGCACCGACCACAATGCCCAGCTATTTTTTTTTTGTAGAGACAGAGTCTCACTATATCCCCCTCGGTGGAGTGCCGTGGCGTCACATAGCTCACAGCAACCTCCAGCTCTTGGGTTTAGGAGATTCTCTTGCCTCAGCCTCCCGAGTAGCTGAGACTACAGGCACCCGCCACAATGCCTGGCTATTTTTTTGTTTTTGCAGTTTGGTGGAGGCCGGGTTTGAACCTACCACCTTCGGTATATGGGGCCGGCACCCTACTCGATGAGCCACAGGCGCCGCCCAATGCCCAGCTATTTTTAAAGATGAGGTCTCCCTCTGGTTCAGGCTGGTCTCAAATCTGTGAGCTCTGGCAATCCACCTGCCTAGGCCTCCCGGAGTGCTAGGATTATAAGTGTGAGCCACCATGCACAGCCAGGTCCCTGGTGTCAGTCCTTATGTATTGTATTGCATACATCAAGATGGACTCACGAATTTAAGTTTTAAATCAGCTGCAGTAATGCCAATGATTGAGGTCTACGCTCTGAGCAGAACTGACAGACATGTCACAACCCATGCAGAACTACCGTTTCTTGCACCACCTGCTGGTTTTATGTGCCAAGCATAGTACTGCATGCATCAGCACTGAATAAAATAGCCTCTGTCCCTGACCTTGGACAGCCCAGATTAGCAGCATGTAAACACTGGTGATGGAGGAGTATTTGATTCAGGAAACGTGACTTCAGAATGGGCTATAAACAGAAAGTCCTGGCATTCCTGGAAAACAGGTGCATCATTCTCTAGCATTTGGTATGATCAGAAACATATAGAATTACATGCATTGAAAACACCTAATAGACCAAATGTTCTGTTGATGATCAAGGAAATGTCTCAAGTCTCAAGCCTGCTGGCCTTTGATTAAAACTATACCATCAGCTTCCCTTGGTCTCCAGCCTGTCAACTGCAGAGTTTGGGACTCAGCCTCTATAATCTTATGAGCCAATTCCTTATAATAATCTCTCTATGTATACATACACCCTAAATTAACTAAAAGGAAAAAGAATCACACTTTGCCAAAAGCTTCCTGAGAAAATAAAACTGCTGTGCTTCTGTTTTCTTGAGTACCTTGGGTTTAGGAATTGGCTTTCTATTACCAGGAACTCAATAGTTGTAAATCGTTTTCTTTGACAGTGAAAGGGTCTGTCTTGGTGTGTTGATATTCTTGGTCTTACAAAGAGGGGAAGAGAAAACATATGGTCTCCCTGGTTAAGTCAGGACCTTAAGTAGATAAAGGAAATGATAATAGGAAGTGATAATTTATATCAGCTCTTCTTACTGACCTTGGGGTGATTTTTACTTAAATAACACAATTCTATGAAGTCTGTGAGAAAATATTCATTGTTGTTACATTATATATAAAGATCTCAACCTAAGAAAGGCTAATTGAATTACCTAAGGTCACAATAACTTATGTATAAAAACCAGAAATTCTAACTCTCCAACCACACTAACACTTTTTGCCTCTCACGGAGTTTCCCATAGAGGCCATGCAAATAAAGTCAAGACTTTATGGTTTCTAATATCATATTCTCTAGTTGCAAAAAATGACATTTTAAATATGCTTGACAACAATGTAACAGACAGCTATATATTCCTGCTATTTTCATGTTTAGTCAGTAGAATAAAATTACTATGACTCCCCTCTAATCCTGATGTGTGGCATTCTTTCACGTGTGCTTCTATTAAGCATGCAAAAAGCTAGGTTTGCCTTAGGTTAATTGGTATAAATTAGGTTAATCATTTTGAGTAGAGATTACATGGCTCTCATGCAATGGAAGACTTAATTAATCTTGTAAAGGAAGTTAAAATTTTGTCACTAAAGCTGTTCTTTTATTTTTCCCATCTCTTTGACTTTTCTGTCTCCAAACTCCCTCCCAATGTTGGTATTTTGCTGTGTTAAAGGGATGTAGTCACACAGCATATGTTATGAAACATATTTATCTGTTGTGTGATGCTGAAATCAGTGTAGTTTTGTATTTAATTTGCAGTGAGGCATTTCACAGATTACCCAATCACTTTTTTCTTCCTCCATTTGGAAGACTAAATCAAAGGACTGGCCTTGTCTCTACTAAATACTGCAGAGAAGACTCACTGACACCTTGTGGGCAAAGAAAGTTTTCCAGAACTACCAGACACTATTACACGTCAAGCAGAACAAGGATATGGTGCAAGCCCCAGGATATTCATGTTCTGTTGTGACACATTATTGTTGTCATTCAATGCAATGAGATGAATCTGGCAGTTAATTATACACTCTTCACCCTGGAGGAAGGGTAGTGAGTCTGGTCAGGATGTTTCCACTTAAGTGGGTTAGGTAGTGACCCCATAAGAGTTCCAGGGCATAATATCAAACCTCAATGTCCCCAGGACCTTGAGTTTGGTATACACTTTAAAAATTTTTTTTTCTTTATACATATACATGTATTTATTTGGTTTTCACTTTTTGCCTTCACAGAATTAAAAAAGGCTTGAAATTTAATAACAATAACGATGTTTAAGACAAGGACTAGAAAAAAAAATCTCGTAAAGAATGAAGGAAGATAAATACATTAGGAAAAGAAATCAGACGCGTGCTGCAACAAAATATTGAGCAATAATAATAATAGTAATAATGCAAAAAAAGTAACATTCACCTTGTCAGATGAAAGTATGTCTATCATAGAATGCTTTGACTCTGAGGTTCAGCATGGAGTCATCAGTTAACTTCTTTTTTCCCCCAAAGTCTCAAAATATAGACAACTAATATTTATAAATAAAAATAGAAGATGAAATAGTGATATACACTCTTGACAGAGCTTTAATTTGGTTCATATCTTCACTACTTTTTGCATGCCTCAGAAGATAGCTACCTTGCCTTTTAGTCCCAGAAGGAAGTCCTAACTTATTTACTAAGATCAGTGTTCTCAATCTCTTGCCATGATGGTGTAGGGGTAGGTATGTATAACACACAACTCATATCTGTCCAATGAGGCATGAGAGAGGATTGTGGAGGTGTGAGTAACCTGGGGAGATGAAATGCTGTCAATGTGAAATCTCGTTTATCTGCAACAATTTTAGGATTGTAAGTAGGACTAAGCATGAAGGCAAAGCTGAATCACTGAGGAAGACAACATAAAGACATTTAAACAAAACTAAAGCATTTAGTGACACCATTAAGCCATGCGACCAACCAGTTCTGAATCCTTTTTAAGCTATTCTCTTCCTTTTAGGTGAGATGATGCATTTCCATATTGTTGACGCCAATCTGACTTTGGGTTTTCTATTACGGCTAATAGCAACATGACTGAAGTTGAGTATTAGTAAGGCAATGCTGGACTGTGCTGCAGTAAGAAATTAATTCCTGTATCCCTGTCCCTGAATATAATGAAAGATTATTTCACATTCATTCTAGTTTTATATGGGTCTGACATCCTTTCTCCATCTTGTTTGCATGTCATCTGGATTATATGCTTTGTAACAGAAAGAGAGTTGGAGAATTATGCAAGATGTTTTTAAAGGCTATGCTTCCAAGAGACTTAAGTTGTTTCTACTGATTTCTCTTTGGCCAAAATTCAGTCATGTAGGCGCAGCATAATTGTTAAGAGCACAGAAGGTGTGGTCTTCCTGAGTTACTAGGAAGAGGATGTGGGTGATTTTATCTACCTTCGGTAAGGAGTGCAGAGAATTCCTGGATAGATTGAAACATGGCAAAACACAAATGTGACATTATCAGTCAGGGTTTTGAGAAACAGAAAGGAAAAGAAAGATTTTGAAGAATTAGCTTATGATTGTGGAGGCTGAGAACTCTGAATTTTTAGAGAAGGCTAGTAGGTTGCAAGCCAGGGAAAAGTTAATGTTGCAGCTGGAGTCTGCACAGGGTGGGGTGAACCCCAGTCTTAGAACTTCAACTGATAGGATGAAGGCACCCGCACCATGGAAGATAACTGTCCTTACTCAAAGTCTGCCGATATAAATGTTAATCTCATCAAAAAATCCCTTTATAGTGCTATTTAGACTGCCATTTGACCCAATATCTGTGTACTGTGGCCTGGCGAAGTTGTTACATAAGATTAACCATCTCACATGATAACAGTTGAAATTAGCTGCACGTATTTTGGGACAGAATTCACAGATTCCTTTAGTTTAAGGATGCTATCATTTGTGTATCCAAGGATATCCACCTGACTCTGGTCTCTGTCCTTGAGAGATGGCATTGAATTTGTGTTTCTCAAAACTGGTATGTTACTATTACAGGTGCTGAGCTTCACAGATGTAGAAACTCAGGGCTGTGTATGGCAGCACTGATCAGAGCATCTTCAATATTAAAACTCAGAGGAGACAGCTTTGCGAGTCAATGCCAATGTCATCATTTCAAAGATCATCAACCAGGAACAAAGCATGTTTATTGACTCTCTGCTGCTTACTTTATTTTTTGACAAATTATAATCTTATATATTTATAGGGTACAAAATAGTGTTACGATGCATGTATAGAGTTTGGAATGATTGAATCAAGCTAACTAACATATTCATCTCTTCAAATACTTATCATTTATTCCTCCTAATTCAGACATTGTACCCTTTGACCAACATCTCCCCCAATCACCTAGCTCCCCAACATCTATCTGGTAACCATCATCCTACTCTCTGCTTCTATGAGCTGGATTATTTTAGATTCCACATACCTATAAGTGAGGATATACAGTATTTGCTTTTATTTGCTTCTATTATTTCACTTAGCATAAAGTTCACCCATGATGTTACAAATGACAGAATTTTCATCTTTTTTGAATAGTACTCCACTATGATTACTTTATTTGGTGTTACATCTATTGAGGGGTGCTTAGGTTGATTCTATTACTTGGTTATTGTAAATAATGATACTAGATAAATCTAGCAGTGCAGATATTTCTTTGACACACCGATTTCACATCTTTGGGGTATATACCCACAAGTGGGATTGTTAGATCATTTGATAGTTCTATTTTTAGTTTGTGGAGGAACCTCCATACTGTTTTTTGTAATGCCTGCATCACTTCATATTCCTTCCAACACGGTGCAAGGGCTCCTTTTCTTCGCAGGCTTACTCTGACTTGAAACATGGGAACCTGCTTTGTAAACTCACTGCAGTTTAGTATCATGATCGGTGGTGTAGGAATTAGGCAAAAGAATTAGATAATCTTGAAAAGTTATCATAATCTGGTAAATCACCGTGCTTCCAACATCTAGGGATATTTGTATCTGCTGCGCGAGCGCTCCTTTTCCTGGCCTCTGCTGACAGACATGTTCTAGACTCATTTCATCATTACTTCCTCTTTTCATAATTTCCAGTGATCAAATGCCAGTAGCTTTTCTTGGATTCTATCCTTATGTCAACTTTCTTAATTTCAAAACATTTTCACAGCACAATATGGATTCCAAGTTTGTGCCCTTCAATTCTTTTTCCTGTGTGGGTATCATAGACACACACATATGCTGGAATTTTATGCCAAGGCAGCATGTGATTAGGGAGCAATTGCTGTGCTTATTTATAAAAAAGCAAAATACACTATTTGAATATATAAAAATTAAAAATGTCTGCACAAACACAATTATTAACACATTGTATAGCAAAGTTATTTCATCCCTTTTTTCAATGAATAGGTTTTTTGAGGGGGGGGTTAATTGTGTACATAAAAGTTTATAACCTGCTTTTTTATTCAAGCAAGGGATGTCAGTGCAGGTGATAGACTGATTTCCAAAAGGCCCCCATTCTCCACAATCTCCTTGCAGTGTACTTTTGCATGTAACCCATGTTGAGTTTGCGTTCCTGTCTCTGTCCCCACTCATTGAAACTGTTCTGATCTTGTGACTTGTGATGGCCAGTAGAATGTGGAAAAAATGATAGTGTGTTTGCTCTAAAACTAGGCTTCAAGAGGCTTTCCTAACCAAGATAATGATCTTGGGATTGGTTGAGGGAGAATGAGAGACTAAGTAGATACAAATTTTCCCATTGTCAACCCAGGCTTGATCAGCCGACCTACCAATTTGACTCCCAGTTCAATGAAAGCGTCAAGCAACTGTCAGAAAAACTGCCTGGATAGCCCATAGACTATGAGCAGAAATAAAGGCTTCTTATTACATGTGTTCTCTTCAGCAGCATCACCGTGGCATTAGATAGTGTCCAATTTAGTACATTCTTACCAGCATCAGATATTTTATATATCAACTTGTTAGGCAAAAAAAAAAAAAAGCCTTCTTTTTAAAAATTCTAAGTGCTTAGTATTTCAGATTTATGGCAATTAAAATCCTCATATGAGAGTATTTCTTTTGAGCAACTGAACAAAGGCATGGATCATGGAGGCTAGCACCGGTATATTTTCAAAATTACATAGGACCTATGTCAGACACTACCTTACAAACAAATACCTGCAAAGAAGGAAGTTTTACATATCATTAATCTAAAATATATAACTATAACCTACCATTAACTCTTTGCTTAGGTTTTAAAAATAAAATATCATTTGAGATAAGAGGTGATGCATACACACATATTAAAATATGCACACCTTAGCTAGCATTTGCCAAATTTTGATGTAACATGCTTTGGGTGATGAATGAGTCTAATTTGGATGAATTACCAGGAATTGAGTAACATTTCGATATTTCCATTAAAAAATGCATTATGGTAGAATAGGAAGCAGGTTTTGAGTTTTTAAAAATACAGCTGCATATTACGATAAAAAGATAAAGAGAAAAAATGTAATTTTTGAATTTTTGTTTTATGAGAATGCAGAAGGCTGCAGCACTAAATGTGAACATGCAATATGTCACTGTCTGTGCTCGGGGAAGCAACTAAAATAATGCCCTGCGCTTATTAATAGAATGCCAGCTGTGCTTAAAACAGAGAGGTAGAGACAGCAGCATGCAGGATCAGTTTTGTCAGGATGTGTGTTTTAAATATATCTGCCATTTTAGTACTGGGGAATGAAGGTGGAGTCAGGTTTGTGCTACATATAAGTTACGTCTGTACATTGGTAAACTAGTCAGCAAAGCAGAAAAAAAATAGCCATGAAAAGTGACACCCTGGTTGTTTATTAAGAACAGTATGATATAAGAAATATAAAAACTAGGGCATATAGAGCAAAGTAATATCCATAAAAGGGTTTCAAAAATGATTGTTGAGAAAAATAGAAGTCTATAAATATGTAGACTTTAAGAGCAATGGAGCTAAGAAAGGAGAGTTTAGCTCATATGCCAGA
>CAUYRH010064013.1:0-29253 GCA_963574655.1 Perodicticus potto
AATCTGTAAGATCACAACAAAGCATTCATCCCATATTGCATCCCTGTTGACTAGGTGTCAGAGACTTAGTTGATGCACACATAAATATCATGAATGTTATATCAATCAGGTTGATAAAAATATCTCTGATTGTATGTGAAGTCTGCACACTGTACCCCATGACTGAATTATTGTACACAGCTATGACACAATAAAAAATAAAAGAAATAAAAAAAATAAAAAACAAAGTTCTCTAGAAGATTTAACCAAATGGTCTTGATGCCAGAGCGGAATTTGAATATACTGTGGGGAAGGTAGTCTCCTTATGGACAGCTATCCCTGTTAGATGCTTTGTAATGGACATAGCTATTTGCTAGATTACTTTTTTAGTATTAGTGTGTGAAGGGTTAATGACTCTACCCCTTTTTGTGAATATTCGATAGTGCCATCCAGGAAACAGCCAGGAGAAATGGAAACTGATCCTTTAGGAAACTGAAATTATATTATTTTAAATACGTGAATTAAAAAACAAAACAAAACACGTTTCCATTAGGGATAGATTTCTTTTAGGGAGTTTTTAAATGATTTAGTGAAGTGAATGGGAACTTCAGAAACAAGAAACACTTTATATTTGCTTTAGAATTTTAGGTTTCTATCTACCAACATTTACTTCTCTGGGAAAATTTTTAGATGCATTGTCCAGTCCTACTTATCTTGTGCTGTTTCTGTTGCTGCTTTAACCTGAATATATTTCATAAGTACTTCAAAAGAAACCCAGAGCAACTGAAAGCATCCTTTCTTTTCAACATACAAGCTCTAGTCTTGATTACTGGAATTGCATTTTCTATCTGGTTTGGAACTCAGTTCTTGAGAGCTGAACATAATCATCCTTAATCCTTTGGCTGCTTATTTATTACTTTGAAGAGAGGGGAGAAAGGTGCCTCTTTTGAGTTTGCTCTACAATCCGTGCTTCTTTAAAGAGTGCAGGTGAATAATCTATATTTCAAAGAAAGATGACCTTTACTTGATTTAATGGAATCTCTCTTTCAATATCTGAAATGAGAAAGTGATTAAAGCTTTGGTTGATAGGCAAGATGTATTTTAAGAATAGATAAGCATAAAGGTCAGACACTGTAAGTAAGAATTTTGAGTTTCTTTAATATTTAAGGACTCCTATGAATCATGGTTTATGTATTCATAGTATATGTTTAAGTTTTATTAAAATCTTGCATGTTTTATACAACTCAGAATTATACAATTCAGAATTGGTCTTCGACATAAGGTAAAGATATTGGGCAAAGCAGGTATATTTTGCTAGGGTTTTTGAAGAGACTTTATCTATTCTGTTCACAAATGATTGTATGAGAAGAAATGGTCCTTTGACATACTGCTTTAGGGAATTTAAAGTTCTGTTTTATATGTTACTGAACTATAATTCATCTAAATTTCAGTATGCATGTTTTGGCTGTCACTTATATTCAAGCATTTTTTTCTCGACAAAATAAAAGAAAAGTAAATGTAACATTATTGAGGACTCACTAGCTATCAAATGTTTTTCTAAGTGCTTTTCAAGTATCTGTTTAATCTTATCCTAGACCAGTATTTAAGCCAAAATAAAGACGATTGAAAGAATGAGCAATCTGTGAAGCAGATTTGTTTACTGTCCCCATTTCACAGATGGGAACTCTGTGGCAGAGAGAAGTTAAATAGTTTTCCCTTTTCCCCAGATCATAAAACAAATAAATAGTGGACTTAAGTTTCAACACTGGTGAGCCGCAGTTCTCACCATGATGCTTTGCCATGAGTTCTTAATACTAATAATAAGATATAACTTATATCTACACAGAATTGTGTGCAAAACACTTATGCTCACCTTTCATTTATTCCAAAAACAGTGAGATATGTATCTTATTCCCTTTTAAAAAATGTTTTCATTTACAGCAGCTACCATTTTCCATATTTTGTTGGTAAGTGCTTGGATGCTTACCTAAATGGTTATTGTATATGGTAGAATATATATGAAGTGACAGAATTATGTGTAATACAATTATTAGGTGATTAATAAAAAGAGGCAGTAGTCTATTTCTAGATCAAGATATATTTAATTGAAGAAGAGGAATATGTGATGACCATTCCGGGAATGTTTTGGCAATTGAAAACATATCAGGAAAAACACCAGAGTAAGACAAAAAGGCAAGTTACTACTAAAGGCAAGTGACATTATAAAATGCTCCCTGGAAATCAGTGTGCAGCTATAATCATAATATTCTCTAGGTTTTTCTATGTAAGAAACAACATAAACGTCCCTGAGATATTCTCAGGGTTGCTGATGGAGCCCAAGTGTGACGCCACTTGCTTCCTTTATCAAGACTTTACTTTGTCCTTTGTAAAATCCAGGATATTAAGATAATTCACATATAACCAGAAGTGAACCTGAGTGATGTCTTTGGTCTAATGTGTGTTTGTGGTGCAATGTTGACAAAATAATTAGCTCCATTGAATCTATTTTCTCCTTTGTAAAATGGAGATAACTGTTAATGCTACTGTCTGAAGAAAGTTTTTTGTGAAACTGAAGTAAGAGCTGTATAAATTACAATGGATGCACATTATAGACCAGAAAATGTTATACAAAATATCACCCCCATGCAAAAAATTTCTTCTATTTTATCTTTTCTTCTACCTGATTAAGTGCTGTTTTCGTCACTACAAATGAAATAAGAACCTCTCTATGAATACTCTAAATAATATATGATGACAATATAGATTGAAAAGTTTTTTAAAAAATAGGGCTTATGTTTTTCTTTTGTTTTTTCCAAGATGGAAGATCACAGGTTTGCTTAGTGTACCTCACCCACTTAGAAAGACTAAAATAGTGTTTAGAGATTCACACTGTAAACTTTCATACAATAAGGATCCTAGACAGAAGCTTAAAATAAAAGTGGAAAAAATTCCAGATGCTGAAAGTTGTGGTAGACAACAGCTTGTGTTGTGGATCTGGTGAAAAACCATGAGTACCCAGAGTGTGGGAGGGGAGAGTCTGTCTTGGTGGTATCCATTCTCCTACTAGGGAGGTAGTTAAGTCAGGTCTTAGGGAGCTGCTTGAACCTCCCAAGTGCTGGATCTGATTTGTGAATTGTGAGGAGTGTGAGAAAAGATACTGGGAAGTGCATTGTGTGTGTTCCCTGACCCTGGCACTAACAGAAGGTGGACATTCCTAATGCTAACTCATGAGAGGCTCTGTGGAAATCTACCAGCCATCACTATGATTGTCACAAATCAGGAGTGGCTCTGAGCCAAGAGATTTGCAATCTAATCTTGAGCAGGAGAGAACCACCATGACCACAACTGAGAGGTGGGATAAGTGTGGCACAGGCTTCTGCCACAAATATGGGAGGCAACCCTTGTTTTGAAAGATGGGATTGGGAGGGGTATGGCCTGGAAGCTGTTGTTTTTATCCCAACCAGGGAGTTGGAACAATTTTCTGATCTGAGCACAGACTCCTTGTGATGTCTCTGGCTGTTTCACCTTATTGCCAGCAGTAGGCTTAGAGAGAGAGAGATTTTCTGGATTGAGGGCATGAAAGCAACTGGGTCCCACTACTACCTGCTAGGCTATGGAGCCTGGGCTGGAGCAGGCTGTTTGGTGCAGCAAAGGTGAACTCTATGGCATGGGCCTTTGTAGCAGCAGAGGAGGCCTGACTCCCCTCCTTGCATGCTCTTTGGTGTCGCAGAGACAGCTCTGCTCCTCCTTGGAATCTTTCCCTAGCAACCTGAGAACTGCCCTCTGACTCCCATTTGGGACTGTGCCTGTACCAACCATGGAGGAGCCTGAACATGGGATTAACTTACTTAGCCCCTCCCAAATTTTTATAACCACCCCCCCCACCATGGCAGAATAAGGACAGGAACACCTGTGAGTTCGAAGGCCCACGTGGGATATCCAGATACTTCTTCTAGTTAACAAAGGCCAAGAATAAATTCCACAGCCACCACAGCACTTGGCTATTTTTTGCAAGCACAACCTACTGCCTGGGAGGTCAACATGCAAAGTCCATTACCAGATTTGCCAACACAATTGCATAGTAGGAAAGGAGACAATGTTTGTGAGGCCCTTGCCCACACTACCCTGCCTATGCAGAGAGCCGTTAGCCTATTCACTTACGTGGTACATTACCACTACAAATGGCAGTTGAGAAAAACATCAAACTAAGGTAACACTGAGTTAGCACCTTCCCCCACTACCTCCATCAAGGTTACCTGGAAAATGCTTAGAACACTTACATTGTCTTAAAGCTGGGTGAAATCACCGAACACAAAGCCTATTTTATAATAAACTACCAACATATCTCATTTAAATTATGACTACTGTACTGAAAATGTAAAATAGAATGATTGTATGCATAGTTATAATATAGATGCAATGGAATATGTATCACTTGTACCATCATAAAGTGGGAAAGTAGTAAGTCAAATCATTGTAAGTTGGGGACCACCTACATTTACTTTCAATAAAGACTCATATATTCTTACTTTATTTGATGACATATAACTCGTAATCATCTTTATATATATATAAAATTTTTATTTCGTTGCTTATTTTTTATTTTTATTTCTTTGCTGCTCTTTTTTTTTTTTTTTTTGGAGACAGAGTCCCACTCTATGCCCTGAGTGGAGTGCAATGGCATTGTAGCTCACTGTAACCTCAGACTCTGGCTGTGAGCATCCGCTGCCCCAGCCTCCAGAAGCCACTGGAATTACAGGGGGCTATGATGTCTTTGCCCTCTGCTCAGGGCATATGATGGGACTATCTCAACAACAACAACAAAAGCAAAGAAATAAAACTAAAAAATAAGCAAGGAAATGAACAAATACGCCTTTAAATTGGTTGCTCTGTTCTTTTGACGCACCCCACCATTATTTCTTTCTCTCTTTCTGGCACATGGAACAAGATATTTGTCTCTCATTTCGTACCTTCCCTGTCCCCAAACTGGAAGTGGAGGGTTACTGAACTTTTTTAGTGGTTAATGATGTTTAGAAACCACATTAGAAATCATTTTTTTCCTAAAAGTGCACTCCAAAACTTGTGTTTTAAAATGGTAACAAATGTGCGTTCTCTTTCACAGTTTTTTTTTTGATTTTTTTTTATTAAATAGTAGCTGTGTACATTAATGCAATCATGGGGTACAATGTACTGGTTTTATACACAAGTCAAAATATTTTCACTGGACTGGTTTACATAGCTTTCATGGCATTTTCATAGTTATTGTGTTCAGACATTTATATTCTGCATTTAGTGGGTTTCACCTGTACCCTTCTAAGAGGCACTGTAGGAATTCAGGTGCCTTTGTTTGGGCAGCATTGGCTTCTGTTTCTCACAAAGTTTCTTTGATGTCTATTGGGGCTGTAGTAATCAGAAGGACATACGTGGAAGGGCAAAGTTACTTGGAAAGTGTGGGTTAAGAAAAACACTTCTCTGACTGAAACCTTTTGTGTAATTATATTTCAAATAAGTAAAATAACCATTGAATATGGAGATTTGAAAAGAATTAAAAAGCTATTAAATTTGATAAATTAATTTGACTATATGTTTTCAGACTAAAGAAAAATAAAATGACCAACAAATCTTGAACTTTCCTCAGCAATGAGGAGTATAGAACTCTAAAACCACTTAATGCCCATTAAAGACTATATTAAATGAATAAACTCATACAAACTCATTATTTCACAATATCAAGTATGCACATATTTGTCTGTATATATACATATTATAAAAATGACCAGAATGAAATGGAATTACTAGTTTAAAAAAAGTGTGCCAACCCAAAATGTATAACCTGAACCTAATTGTGAGGAATTATCAGAAAAATCTAAACTGAGGGATAGTCTATAAAATAAAGAGCTTGTATTCTTCAAGAAATCTTAATATCATGAAAGTCAGAAAGAAAATCCGAGAAAGGCTGTAAAACCACCCCAGATTAAAGAAAATGAAAGAGGTATGTAAATTTCATTCATTATGGGATCCAAGATGGATTCTGTACTGAAAAATAGTCCGATACTGGACACCATTGAAACCTTTGAATCGATTGGCATAAGGACTGCACATTAGAACAAAGCATTACATTACTGTTGACTTTCTGAAATCATTAGTTTTATTATAGCTATTTAAGAAAAAATTCTTGTCTCAGCAAATAAAATTGAAAGTTTTATAAGGTTAAAGTACACTCATGCCTAAAATATAGTCTCATGTGATAAAATAATACATTTCACACACATACGGTATACACACACGTGGAGTAGGGAGATAGATATCATAAAGGAAATGAACTAGTAATTATTTTAACTGTTTCAGGGAGATTTTATTCTTACAATCTATCCAAAGTTTAAAATTATTTCAGATAAAATGTTAAATAATTACAGCTATTTTCCATTGTGTTAAAACAAACTTTTCCTCCATTAAACATTTTATTTCAAATCAATATTGTTTTCAGAGAAAATGGTAGAGATGAAAAGTAATTTATTTCCCTAATGGCTAGAGATGTTGAGCATTTAATTTCATGTGGGGTGAGGACAAAGTTGGCAAATAAAGGAAAGAAACAAATCGAAAGAGCTGGACATGAGGAAGAACACTGGAGAATCCTAAGTGGACGCTGCAGCCAGGGGACAGGGATAGTCAGTGGCAGGAGATGAGGCTGAATGACTCAACAAGAACCCAACTGAGTTGCATGTTCTTACTTCATGCTAAGAAATTTAGACCTCTGCCTAAGGGCAAAAGTAAACAGATGACAAAGTAAAAGGCTAGAAATCTGAAATCTACCTATCAAATGCCTGCTTATCAAGAGCAATCACTCGATTAATTGCGACTGGATGAATCTGGGTTCCTTGGGCCTTAAATCACCACTATAAACTGGGGAAGCTGATGATGCTTCTTTTTCTTCTGAGGAAAATGTTATTGTTCTGCCTGTAGTTCCAAACTGATGGTAAAAGTGAAGACCATGTACCCTCCATGGGTCCTCACAGTGACTGTGACTTACAGTCAGGTCTCCGGTGTCTAGACTCTTGGAATGGCACCTGCTTCACTCTGTGGCATGCTTAGATGCCTGTGCAATTCCACGTGGGGCATCTTTCTGCAGGTACAATTCTACGCACCCTCTAAGCAGCCACTTATGGCAGGTCCAAGACCTGTGTGGTTCAGGGGTTCTCTTGAACAAGAACAGAATAGCTTGCCTCAGAAAGCAGAGTTTGCATGGGTCGATGGGCACTTGTGTAGAAAAAGATGGAGACTTTATCTCTTTCATGTTTACATGGATGGAGCTGGAACATATTCTTCTTAGCAAAGTATCTCAGGAATGGAAGAAAAATTATCCAATGTACTCAGCCCAACTATGAAACTTATCTACAGCTTTCGCATGAAGGCTGTAACCCAATTATAATACAAGAATATGGGAAAAGGGCAAGGAAGGGGAAGGGAAGGGCGAGGAAAGGTGGAGGGAGGGTAATTGGTGAGACCTCAACTATGGTGCATCTTGGAAGGGTACAGGTGAAACTTACCAAATGCATAATATAAATGTCTTAACATAATAACTAAGAAAATGCCATGAATGCTATGTTAACCAGTTTGATGAAAATATTTCAGATTGTGTATGAAACCAGCACATTTTACCCCATGATTGCATTGATGTACACAGCTATGATTTAATTAAAAGAAGAAAGAAAGAAAGAAAGAAAGAAAGAAAGAAAGAAAGAAAGAAAGAAAGAAAGAAAGAAAGAAAGAAAGAAAGAAAGAAAGCAGAGGCTTCTCTTTTACTGTTTCTTCATATTTAGGAGATTCTCCCTGCTTTTAATCAGACCCTGCCCAGGCAATTTGTCCTGAACCCGCTCCTTACCCACCTGTAGTAGCTCCTATGGCTTCTCAGGTAACTTCCTGCATTCTCTCCTAGGAAATGTATTCACGATGTGAGCACTTACTCACTATTCTGGTTTCTTTTTGTGGAAGAAGTATATACTTTCTGTGTCCAGTTGGCCATCTTAATTCCATCTCCCCTTAGTTGTTGTATTTTTGGCATTTTATGGGTTCATGCTCAACTCTTAATAATCTCCACTGGGAAATATCATAGTGAATTTATCTAAGCAATAATATTTGTATGCATGTGTTTGCATTATGAAAAAAGTAATTACAATTTTCTGGTAATAATCCAACCTTTTGTAATAGGATTAGGTACCAGGCTAAAAGTGTGCCAAAGTCATCAAACTGTTTGATTATTTTCACACGAAATTATAACAAATCAGAATATTACCATTATTCAACTATATAAATGACATATATATTAAAAATTAGGCTTCTCTTAGGTGGCACCTGTGGCTCAAAGGAGTAAGGTGCCGGCCCCACATGCCGGAGGTGGCGGGTTCAAACCCCTGACCAAATAGAAAGAAAAAGTAAGGTTTCTCCCTCAAGATATTTTCCCTATTTCTTCCTCAGGTTGTGAGTTTACCATGCTATTTTGAAAACTTTGTTTAAATTACACATTGTTTAATTTAAAACCAAAGATGAATATATAGCACAAATCTGATCATTTCTTCCATGTCTCAGAGGCACTGACTGTCGGCAGTGAGCTCCAGCATTGAGCGCAGCTCTACCTCTTCTGTGTGTCCAAATATTTCATCTTTGTCCCTTCAATTTCTCAGGAGACACCTGCATGCCGTGTACCTCACCTTTGTGTGAACATTGTGTTTGCTAAGTAGAATGGTTTTGGTCCCCACCAACCCCTCTTCTATTTTTTAGCCTGCCAAGCTCCTCTTGTAATTTTCCTCCTCTGTAAAGTTTTCTTTGTGCTCAGGTATAACTTTTTATAAATCAACTCTTAAATATCACTCTGTAACATAATTATATGCCTGTTTTATGAAACAGTGGATATGCAATTCCTTGCATGTTGTTGGTAATTCATAACTGTTTTTTGAATTAATAGAGATGGAAAAGAGTTGGAATTTTTTAAAAAAGTAATTTAGTTATTGTCAGTGAGAAAAAATAGAGAGAAGCCAACTTCTGTATAATAAACATTTGTGAAAATAAAGGCAAAATCATGAACATTGTAGAAGTAAAAAGAAGCTGAGAAAAAATCTATGATAAAGAAATTTATCGTAGACTACGAAGGATTAGAGGAAGGATTCAAAATTTGAGGAGTCAGTGATAAACAAGTTATTATTGTGTCTTTTTGTATATTCTTTTTGATTCTCTTCTAGAGTTGTAAATTATGCTAGTGCTATGAATTTCACCTAATCATGCATTGAAATTTTATTCAATTGTAATTTTATTTTCTAACCAAATCTCTTTACATAGCTCAATTATCAGTTTCATTATTTAAATCTAATTCAAAGTATCCCAGTAAATTGATGTTGCTTCATTTTCACCTTTTTTTTTTTTCTGCTTAGTTGTGATCCAACCACATGAAGTAAAGCATGAGGAAATGATAGGAATTATGTAGACAAAATTGAAAGGGGGGACTCTGATGCTCCTCCTTCAACAATCTTGCTCTAGAGAAGCCTTCTACTCTTAACTCTTTAGGTGTGATTCCCATAGTCCCCCCTGTGGACTTGTCCCTGTTGCTCTCTTGTTCCACCAGACATGCATGGCATTGATATTTCTCCACGAGGGTAGGCCGGTTATTTGATGCAGTCTCCACTAGGTCACTGAGCTTCCTATTTCTCTTTATCAGACTTAAGGGCACTCTAAAGTCTAATGCCACTGGTTTACTCTTAACCTCCCCCTTTTTTTTTATGGACATGTGACATTTTATAATAATATATTATACCCCAAAGCGTCATCAGAGGTTGAAGGGAAAAGTATCTCAGAAACTTTGTAAACAGGCACCGTTTTCATTCATTGTACCTCTCCTTTGCTGACGTTCTAGGGGAGAGTGGGAGCCTTTAACTATGATGCCGTGGTCTTTGTTCTTTCCCTTTCTATGATCTTTCCAAGAATCTGTCTGGATTAGTTCTTTTTGGTTGAATACCTTTTCTTGCTTATTCAACATATATCTCCCCCATTCCCAGCATACTGTTTTTTTTTTGTTGTTGTTGTTGTTTTGTTTTTAGTGTAAACCATGCACTGACTCCACTACACTTCTTCTTTTGGATTTATAACAACAAACCCATTTTCATTCTCAAATCTTACTCTTAAAAATCTAAAGTCATCTGATGTCAGCTGTCTGTCCCTGCTTTTTGAACTTGATATAATCTATTAATGTATTCAGTGACTTTCAATGATTTATTTTTGTCTGTGCTTTTTTCCCATTTATTGAATATGGTCTTCCTTTCCTAGAGAAAATAAAAGATCTTTACCCATTGGTCTGGTGAGGTTTGAGGATAAATGTATCAGACACAACCCCTGTAAAACCACTTAAGTATTGTCAAAAGTTTTATATCCTTTCTCAACTTATAATATAGTTTCTATTTATTTCATCAATGTGTTTGTGTACTCTTATTTTATGCCAGACACAATCCAAGACAAATTTGGATGGATAAGCCATAGTTTCTGTCCTCTTGGTATCTATGATAAATATAGAGAACAGTGTGTTCACAGTAGCTCAAAGAATAGATCTTAATCACAGCTGGGGAGTTCTGTTAGGGGTCATTTTGTAAATGGCTTCTGTAGGAAATCTGATACTCTGGACTTCAAGCAAGACTGTGCTGGAGCAACCTTGCACCCTAAGCAGGGCTTGTGTATTCTGGAAGTTTCTTACAACCCATAAGATATAAGGCTTCTGAGTTTGTTTCATCAACCTACCTCTGAGCACTACTGAACAGCAGTGATAGAAGCACAGCAACCAGAAATACAGTCCTTTAATATAACTGATCTAGTCACATTGAGACAATATTCAACATAGCACAGCTCTGCTGAGCTGCACATGTGCAGGAAATAGAAGCCAGCAGGATACCCAATGCTGCTGTAAAGTGAGCTGAAATGGGGGTAATCACAAGCAGAGAGGGCAGCAAAACATGTTAGGATTCACAGAAGCACAGCCTCAAGCAATGTAGTATAACTGAATCTCTGAGAAGGGACCTGCTGCTGAAGGAATGAAAGAAGAAACTTGCTCTTAAAAAAAAGTCTGTCTTTGTGTGGTGCCTATGGCTCAAAGGAGTAGGGCGCTGGCCCCATATACTGGAGGTGGTGGGTTCAAACCCAGCCCTGGCCAAAAGCTGCAAAAAAAAAAAAAAAAAAATCTATCTGTGATGACACTGGATCTAGTACTTTGCAACTGTATATAACTCTATTCTTTTCTAGTTTTAAATAACAGAGATTCGAATGAAAGTCAAACCCTGTCAACAAGCCTAAGTGCATTTATGTAGGGTATTTGGGTTGTATTGTAGTTATTTTTACTTATTATTTCCCTAGCTAAATTAACAGAATATTTTAAAGAAAAATAGAACCCGCAATTCTGTGAATTCCTTAAAAGCTCCTGCAAATTAATTTGAAGGGGCAAGTTGTATATCTCCATGTGCACATACTCTGAACCTTGAAATATTTTAGCAAAAATAAGGAAAGAATCGAAGAAAGTCAAGAACAGGGATGAAATTCCTTACATTTTCTGAACTTTCATACATATTATCACGGCACCAGTGTAAAGTAACAAACCTGCTTTAACAGGGTGGTGCATGAAAATCGTTCTCATTATTTTAGGCACGTATATTCATTCATTCAATACATTCGAGAAGTATTTGCCCAGTGTGATATGCATATACTATGCTACTCACACCTGAGGCAAGGGACACAGACAGAGTATTGGTATGCATGATAGAAGAAGCTTTTGCTTTCTTTCCAGATTGTAACTCTAGGTAGATAAAGGGACTACTGTTATTTCCATGCAGGCAGGGTTGCTCACTCCATATAATAAGTACTTAGCTCCCAAAGACTAAAATTCTGGCAAACATCCATTGAACCTTTGAGCAACTTGCAGAATCGCAATGACTTTAGATCCAGAATCAACAGTAAATCATTATGATGAAAGTTTCCTTTTTATTTTCTTTTCCATGCTTGTAGAAAATTTTGTGACAAAGGTGAGCTAAAAGGTTGGAAATGAATGAAAATGTAAGGAATTAAACATCAAGTAAACAATTAGAAGTGATCATTTAATTTAAAAGAATTACAATGACACACAGAGGCTTTTCAAGGTCAGTTCTTTAGATAGTTAAATTTCAATGTATTTTCTTAACTGATTCCATTGAGGTCATTTAAAATTTTGCACATTGGTGTTTTTTATTCTTTAAAGAATTAATGAGGTACAGTTTAATTGAACTACCTGGAAAGTTAGTGAGTTTGATTATAAATGCACTCAATTACTTAGTTTATGTTCACTGAACAACAGTCACTTCAGTGGTGATTTTACGCCCATTCTGGGTTCCTCATTAAGCTGTGAAGTCATTGACTCAGTCAAAATATTTACCAATTTCTACTGAAGAGAGAAATTATTATTAAAAAAGAAGGAAACAAGTGAAAGAGTGGTTTTCTCCTATCTGTCTAGAGCCGTAGGGACTTTCTTTGCAGCTGCTTTGAATTAGCAACAAACCATAAAATTTCCACATTCTTTTTAAATAAATGGAATTATTTTCATTTCCTAATAAAACCCCTTTCCATCTCAGTCAAGGTGAACTTTTCAGATTCTGTGAAGATCAAAGGTCAAGACAGTAAATCATTAATTTTTTTTTTCAAAGTGTATTTCCATAGCTTTTTTTTATTTTTTTTTTTTGTTTGGTTCAGCCTACAGCAGACAGGTTTCATTGCTTAGTGGAACTCAAGGAATAGAATTTTTAAAAACATAAAATGCTAATGGGACAAACATCTCTGTTCAGACTGTACCGAATTATTATTTGCTTGCATGCCTTTTCTGTTAATTACTTGTTTATTTATGCATAAAGAAATAATGTTGTTTCTGATTTCATTCCACAAATCTATACAGAAATATTCTATTTGGAAATGTAATACTTAAAGCTAAAACCACTATTCACTTATTCTATTCACTAAACACTTATTCTTGGGTTTCATATTTATGTCACTTGAAAGAGATTGCCGTCCTTGAGTGAACAAGACAGTAAGTCAGAAGCTGTCAGCCTTATTCAATTTGGCTAGTATCTTTGCTCCAGTGTTGAATGCTTCCAGTTTTAAATCAACTCCAAGAGAATGAGGATTATTCTTGAGGTAACTGAAACAATAAACTTTTGTGCTGGCCAGTGTCGCCCTGTGGGGTCCATTCCTTTAGTGAAAACCAAATCCAGCATTACAAATTTGAAGAAAATACTTGTATATAAGAAGATTATGTTTGTAGCATTTATTGTTATGCCCCAGTCAGTAAGATTTATTCCTTAATCAATCTTTTAGTATTTTAAAAATGCACAAACTTGGACTGTTAAAAGTTCACATAACTACCCTTTTAGAGAATATATATATGTATACTAAAAAAAGTAACATATTATCAGTATTAGTTTTTCTTACAAGTGCATTTCACATGTAGTGGTTTTAACACTCAAAATTCTGAGAATTTTAGAAACTAATCAAGATACCAGATATTATCAATATGGTGGTAGTAATTGTTGAGTCAGATTCATCAAATAACACCGTCATTGTTTTTGATATCTTCATGATCCATCCTATTTATTTCATCCTCAAGTGAAATAATATATTCCAAAATTCAGGATAAGTAGCTTTCACTTCTATCAGACCGTAATTAATGATGTCATTTGATTTAACTTCACCTCAAGTTCTTAATTTTCAACCAAATAATCATTTATTTTGACTTCTTAATGTTTTCCAATTTTTAGAAATGTGTCTTCCTCCATGTAACTGATAAAGGAACATAATATTCATATAATTCTCTGTACAATTCTGAACAAAATGTGAGGCTTTCTCAGAAAATTCATCCTATCTTCCTTTTTATATGCATTCCTGGAAAAATGTTAATCTTTAATGGAAATGGGCTCAATTCATTTGCCTTTATTATCCCGGGCCAGGTCATCATTATCCACTACTTAGACTCTGGAAACAATTCCATAAAGTGCTACCTGCTCCTCTCCTCCATCCCTCACAAACCCTCTCATAAGCTTTTTATCCAGCGCACGGCCTGTGCTCGGTCTTCTCCAGACTGTCTGCCAAAATCAGAGTAGGGCTTCAGCCTGACATTCAAGGCTGACCATGACCTCTGCCAGATGTCCTTTTTACCTTACTTTTCTGTTCTTTTCTTCACGACCTATTATGCATAAAGATAAATTATATCATACATTGTTTTGCAAGAACACCAGTCCTTTTAGTATAGTATTTTTTCTTGACTCAGAAATCGCTATTATACCTAGCACTCTGGGAGGCCGAAGCGGGTGGTTTGCTTGAGCTCATGAGTATGCGACCAGCCTGAGCAAAAGCAAGACCCTGTCTCTCTATACTAAAAATAGAAAACTGAGGCAAGAGGATCACTTGAGCCCAGGTTAGAGGTTGGAGGCTGTTGTGAGCTATGATGCCACAGCATCTACCCAGGGTAACAGCTTAAGACTTTGTCTCAAATTAAAAAAAAAAAAGAAATCACTATTATATTACTCATTTCAATATGATGGAATTATTACAGTTCCACCAGGCCTTGCACAAATACAATCTATATGCTGATATTTCCCCCAACCTGAAATTCTGTCTGTGACTTTTCAAGTCCAATATTTTGTGTGTCACATATAAAATTTAGTAAATTATATTTTGGTAAATTAAATATAAACTATAATTCTTTATTGCAACTGGAAGTTTTCAAGTATAGACAATGATAATTGCTTCATTTTAAGGTTTCCATTTGTAGTTTATGAGTAGCAATTTAAAAATAATTATGAAGCCTAATAAATTATCTAATTTACTATGCAGGTATTACTGAAGTATCTATTAACTTAATACAAAAAATATTCATAAGTTAATAATAACTATACTATGAAGATATGTATATTAAGAGTTTAAATATATTTGAACTGTTACTCTGCCAGAACGTATTTTAGTGCTTTATATGTGTTTTCTTTCTTTCTTTCTTTTTTTTTTTTTGAGACAGAGTCTTACTTTATCGCCCTCGGTAGAGTGCCATGGCATCCCACAGCTCACAGCAACCATCAACTCCTGGGCTTAGGTGATTCCCTTGCCTCAGCCTCCTGAGTAGTTGGGACTAAGGCGCCTGCCACAACACCCAGGTATTTTTTGTTTGCAGTTTGGCCGGGGCTGAGTTTGAACCTGCTACCCTTGGTATATGGGGCTGGCATCCTACCTACTCAGCCACGGGCACTGCCATGCTTATCCTCAAAGGAAAAAAAAAAACTGACATTAATAATACTACCCCTGTTTTGCAGATAAGACATCAAGTGACTCTTTGAAGGGGAACAGAACTAATATTTAGGAAGGAGATTGTTTGAACTTATCTTTATTTGATGTCAAAGATGGTGCCCTTCTTTGTGATCTAGGAATCAAATTAGTCCTTCACGGCCTCTTGAAAATGTATTTAATGGGCAAGGAAATATTAAATCACAGTTAAATAATATTAAAAAGTAATTGTTCAAGTGAATGCATGAAGGTCCAAAGGTGAAAAATCAATGTAAATTGATATGATACAAGTATTGAATATACGGGCATTTAGATGAGCTTAAGAAAGTGAGGTCTAAATATGGATAAGAATAGGATAATTGGAAACAATAAAGAAAATACTTTCTGTGTCATGGATTGCATAAGTGGAGTCTCAGACAGCTAAAAATTAAACATGTCCATGAAGAATGACAGATTTAATTATAAATGATTTATGATTACTTCAACATGAATATGGACATATTCATGAAATATTTGTGAAATCATGAAGATCTTGAACCCACATTTGTTGTAATTATGATCTAACCATCCACAATTGAAATTAAGTTTTGGTTTTGCTCATAGGAAGGTTTGACAATAATTATTCTGAAATGAAATTGACAAATCCTGTTACTAGTCTGCTTGGGCTTTCAAAACAAAAGACTGGATGGCTTAAATAATAGAAATTTATTTTTGCAATATTTGCGTAATTCTGGAGGCCAGACGTCCAGGATCAAGGTGCTGGCCTGGTTAGTTTCTGGTGAGGACTCTTCCCTTAGTTTATACATATCAATAGCCACCAGGGAGTTCTGGGGTCTCTTCCTCGTCTTATAAAGGCCCCATTCATATAGAATCAGAACCGTACCTTATGAACTTAATTAACTTAAATTACCTCCTCAGTGGCCCTATTTCCAAATTGGAGTTTAGGTTTTTAACATGAATTTAGATCAATACAAATTAATCTATGCAAATCTAGTCTTCAGATACTTACTCTGTGGAGGGACTACAACTTGGGAGAACAATCATCTCTAAAAATATTCATATGTATATTCTCCATACCTAGGAAGGATGGCCAGAAAATTCGATAACCAAACAATAACAGTTATTCTGATTTGAGTCTGTAATTGTTCAACAATAGTGCATTAATGTAAGTCTCACAGAAAATTCTAAGAATATGAAAGTCCCAAATTAAGCAGTGATTTACTATTTCATTTCAAATATTTAAAAAAAACTCTTTCCATTCCTTTTATAGTAAAAAATAAAGAGTTAAAGCATATGGTGCATTAGTTAATATTAATAAGTTACAAGAATATTTCAAAAGTCCATTATTTGCACAAGAGTACTTAGATTATTTTATTTTTTACTACATGTTAAAAATTCTATAATAAAAATTTTAGAATTACATTAGAAATTCTAATTAGTCATGGTGCTTGTATAATTAACACTTATTGACACCCTAAAACTTTACAAAACCAGATAATGTGTAAGCAATCATGAAATTTGGAAACATCTGTTGCCTTATAATTTGGGGCACAACTGTCTGTTTGTTTTTTTCTCTTTTCCTCTCCATATAACAATAGTTATTTACTGAATTAAAAAAAATTCTGATAAAAGTGCACATCTCAGTATTAAGGCTATTATAATTCCATTCATTTCATCATTTCAAAAAATGAAATTGCACTTAAACAAAAAATAAAATATATTTCACTTATCTATGCCCTGCAAAATTAATTTATCCTCACTCAGATATTCCTTTCTATTTTAAAAAACAAAGCTTAATGATGTTTCCAATGTGAACAGACTTAAGGAATCAAGTGTTCAGATAAGCTGCTTAGTTCTCCTTCTCAGTCTAATGTCTGATTTAATCTCATTTCACTGCATCAAAACAAAAGATAAAGAGGGGATAACATGGGGAGGACCTTAATTTGATGCTGATTTGTAGTGACATTTTATCAATACATTTTTCTTTCTCTCTCTCTTCTTATTAAGTCATTATTTCTACCTGTGTTCTTTGTTTCAAGATTAATTATAATCACCATTTGCACAGATGCTTCTACGTTAACCAAAATAAAATAAGAGTAAAACCATAAAAGTTTGAAGTCTTACTAATCTCGTGTTTGACATAAATTAGGGAGAGTCTAAAGGGAATTTCACTTTAGTTTAACAAATGCTATATTAAGAGTATATAATTATAATATAAACGCAATAAAAGGATACCATGTTTTAGCTTCACAAGAGAACAAACTACTTTTAAAAGCATTGAAGCTCTAGTTGGCTCTTTCCTCCCTACCTGATTTGTACAATGTATAGAAATTGTTCATCTGGGTGTGAGAGTGTGTATGTGTGTATCTATATAAACCAAACAAAACTCACATATCTGCATTTTCATATATAAATATGTGATATATTTGTGAATTTATATATGTATTATGTGTGTGAATATATATCAAATGCATATATACATGACAAAGTAAAAATTCTGCTTTTTCTACTATTTATTCATTAAATTTAAAACCCTAAGCCCCCCAAAAATCTAAATAAAGAAAGATGCATAAGTTGGGTTTAACTGTTTAATAAATTTTACTTATCGAAAGATTCCATTAAGATAACTAAGTTACAACATGAGAAAGAAGTAAGTCATAGGTGAAGCTGACAAAGGACATTTATATAGATTATGAAAAGAACTTCTTCAAAACAAGGGAAAGAAAATTAAGTTTTAATGCAATTAAATTCTAAATTTGCACCATGCACATGAAACTCCAAAATATTCAGAATACATGAGTTGTGACTGACATCTTTAGTCTTCAGAAAATATAAACTAAAACCTTTGTTTAATAAATAATATTTAATAATCAAATGATTAATACACAAAAGAATGATTGAAATTAAAACACTGAAAATACTGATTTTGAGCAACTATATTGGACAGTTGAAAATTTTCTAGTATGTCTGGCAATGCAAATTGATGTAATCCTTTTGAGAAAAATGGCATTATTACTAATAAATAAAATCAATCACATATATATATGGTAAAGTCCAGCAACTCAGCTCCTCATGTGGCTTAAAAGAAATGAATACCTAGCTATGCTATAAATATGTATAAAAATACTCATAATTATATCAAATTGGAAACAAATTGAATGCTCTTGGTACTTTTTATCAAGTAGATAAAAACTAAGCAAATTGGTTTATTTGTGCAATGAAAATAGAAGAAAAAAAAGTGCTACAGAAACGTTCAAGAAAATGTATGAATCCCACAGATGTGGTGTTGAGGAAAAGAAGCCACTATAAAGACTTAGAATGTGTGTGATCATCCCCCTCTTTTTTATTGTTTGGGGTTCATTGAGGGTCCAGAGAATTAGGTTACACTGCTTGCATTTGTTAGGTGAAGTCCCCCTTATAGTTGTGTCTGTCCCCCAATCATACCTGTGTAATTTTTTATATTAATTTTAAAATAAACAAAAGTAGTCTATAACATGGAGAATACTAGCTAATTTGAGAGAAAACATTAATTGGGGTGATCATGAAGGAGCAATTCAGGAAATGTTCTCCATGTTGATGTAGGTAGAGTTTCCATGGAATGTGCACAGCTCATCTTGGCTGTACATTGGTTTGGACACTAAAGATTTCTACATATGGCTCTATGTAATTTAAACTTCAATTTTAACATATAAATTAATAAAGAATCCTAATGTCTTTCATTTGTTAGAATGTGAAATCTAAATATTGAAAATAAAAACACACATACATGTGTGTACACAAATATGCATTCTTTAATCTTTTATTTATAATTAGTATTTATCTTTTTTTCCCTTTTTTTGGAAAGGTTGGGCATTTTTCCAGGTTTTCTAAGTTTATTATCTATTAAGTATTCACAGTTTATTTTTCCTGGCTTCTGTACTCAAAGAGTTATTGTGGTAATGAGAGGAAATACTAAGATAACATTAGCATTTGTTGAGTTTCACTTACGTCCCAGGTACTGTGTGTGGTGTGACCTAACTGCAGTCAGGTGCTCCATCACCGTGTTTCTGCCAAGGACAGACCACAGATACAGTGCTTGTGCTATAAGATTAGAATATATACAGATGTGAGTATTTGGTACTGTACCTTATCTATGTTTAGGTACATAAGTACTTCCCATGTTGTTGCAATTTCCTACAGTCTTCAGCGCAGTAGCCTATCCTATAGCCTAGGTCTGTGGCAGGCTAACCTTCTAGGCTTATAAAAGTACTTTCCATGCTGCTCACACCATGACAAGATCACCCAAGAAGGTGATTTTCAGAATATTCCTGCTGTTAATAATATTCATAAAAGCAAAATAACCCACTTCAGATTCATGCGTTCATTTTCCTGTTCTGTCTCTTTAGTCTCCTTCAGTCATGAAGAGTTTTATGACCTTGACACTTTTGAACGGCTTATTTTGAAGAATGTTCTTTAATTTGGGCTTATCAGATCTTTCCTCATAATTATAAATTCAGGTTAGGTATTTTTAGAAGAAATACTGGGAAAGTTGATATCCAAGTATAGGATGACATTTATTAAAATATAGCCAACCTTTCTTTCCCCCTACTTTTTTTCAAGAATTTAGTTCACTTTGTTCCCCTTGCTTGTATCCTAAGAAGCCCCTATCCAACTGTAGAGGATCTTTTAAGGTTTGAGAAACTGATATGGGAGTAAAGAAGAGGCTGAGAGGAGTTAAATGGAAAAGCCATGGGGAAAAGCTCTGAGGATGTGGGAGAAGATTTAGAAACAATTTTGAAGAAGGACTTTCAAAGTATAAAAAATGTTTTCAGAAAAGTAAAGAGAGAATTTAAATGATCTGTGCTGTGGTCTTTGTATATCATTAATAGCGAATGAGAAATGCAAAGAAAAAACTTGGTTACATGAAATTTACTGAATTGTTGCTGAACTATCTTCTTTTGTTTATAACACTTGTTTACAGTTAAAGCCTATCAGGTAATCATCATACCCACAAGAGAACTTCAAGGAAATTATTTATATCTCTATTTCTCTGACAAGGCAGTTGAAACTTTGAATGTTGTAATAACACTTCTGAAGTTACTCGGCTATTACAAGGCATTTCAACACAGACCTATATATCTTTAATACCATTTTCCTTGAGTGCATAATGGCTTTTGTTTAAATTATTTCATAAATTGCAAAGTGTATACAATACCGTTTTCCTCTAGGAAACAATTATAAGGACAAAATTAAATAGGTGTTCCCTAACAAGTTAACTTTTTAAAAATACTCTTTATGATTATTATAATCTAAAATAGTTCTTATCAGTTTAAAAAGGTAGATAAAATGCTGCTCCTGGAAGCGAACTTTGTGTTCTCCATAAATACAGGGGTCAATGACCCTTTCCTCCTGTTCCTGTGCCTGCCAAGGCAGCTGAGATTATTACAGCAATTTAAAAGCCTGTACTGCTAAGTTAGGTAAGGAGGAAATAAGTTTAATCCTTAAAAATGTAGTGCAAGTGTGTGCAATACTTTCATTAGAAATAATTTTAGCTGGTAGTGGCAGAAAAACCAAAGTTAAAAGGACTTAAAAAAGATAGTATGTGTGAAGACTCACTATTGCCACAATTATGCTGTGAAGCAAACCTAGGCATTGAGTGTCTTCAAACAGCACATCATTTGTTCACAAAGGCATATTGCAAATCGGTGGAGATCAATTGCCTCTCTGCAGACTTTCTTCCTTTTGAATGATGCGGGCTGGCATACTTTTCATTCTTCTTAAAACACACGTTATCAGGTGACACTATAAAGATACCAAGTCTGCTTACTCTGACAAGAGCATTTGCAGAGACTCTGCTCGAATCCAGTCTGCCCAATTCCCATCGCCCAGAACACAGTCAGGTGACTACTCTTGGTAGTAAACGAGGCTACAAATGCCACCTGGGGAAGAAACGGTGTCATCACGTTCCTGGCTAAATATTTCTGGTTCTTTCAGTGAGAAAGAGTAGGACCAATGAGGAAGAGGAGCCATCAGGTCCTCATTGCAGAGTCACGCACCAATGCACCAAGAATCATATAATTATGGCAAAATCAGGGGATGTCAAGAAGAGTAATAATAGTGACACATAAATGACCTACTTTTTCCTTATTAGAAGAAAGCATATTTTGATCTTAGAAATGCGGCCTCAGAAAGTACAAGTTCTTGGTATTTGATGTTTTAAAAATTTCCTAGGAAGATTATCTTTTGAAAGTTTGGGTAGAATATTGACGTATGTCACACTCAGTCACCGCAGGAAGGAACCAGGCGTGACATGGATTAGAAGTACAAGCTTGCCGAAGGCAGGTTATATACAACAGGTGTAGAGAGTTCAGGTAGTAACATACACAACAGGTGTGGAGAGTTCAGGTAATTACATATGAAGGCTGCATGCATAAGGATTGCCACATGTTCTTTCCCCACCTGTTTTTCCCCACAACCCTCATGAAGAAATACTAAGCATCAATGTTTAACATATGCTTACTAGTGAGTGACCGACCTTATCTCATTCCGGATCCCTGAGTTACTTGCGGGATTGCCCCCAAGTCAGGAAATGTCTCTAGGCTTGCCAGGAGACTGTCCTATTCTCAGCATTTCCTTTTATGTGATAAGAATCAGTAACTGTCCTTTATAGGCATTCCTCTACAGACTTTCACTCTTAAAAGTGGGGTGTGTATGTCTGCGTGTGTGCACGTGCTCATGTACATGTATACATGTATGTGTGCGTGTCCAGGTTATAATATTTCCCTTTATGCTCTGCATCTCTTCGACAACTTTCTGTTCATTTACTTCTCAGAGTACCTGAATATCCTCTTAATTTGTACCATTAATTATTGTCACAGTAAGAGTTCAAAGTCTGCCTTGCGGAACTCTGAAGTATACCGAATACTTCTGCTTCTGGGCTTGCTGTCCACACATCCCAGAAACTGACAGGACTGTGCAACACTGTGACCCTGAAACCACAGCATCAAATTCTTCTGAACACTGTTGGAGAAATAACACCAATTCAAGATTTCAAGATTGATCTATAGCTCATTGATTCTGAATGTTTCCCCTGTGTTACATCAGGTTATAAAAGACAACATTGTTTTGCCTCAAAATATAGTTGATTATTTCTTGTATTTACTTTATTGTTATTGTGTCAGTATATGTGGAGAGAAATAAGATTCTCCGTAAACAGTGTGACAGAGAAACCGGGTTATCACTCCATGAGATCTGTGTTTCCCTAGTAATCAAAATGCAGGACTTAGAATATTTTCTCATTCTCAAGAACAATTTTACACACACACACTGAATATAGTTTCTTTGGGAGATGGTAGAGTTTCACACTGCCACAACCACTCTGGAAAAAGTATATATGTTTCTATTATGATGCTTTCCCACATATCCTTTCTCACCAGTACTTGCAAAGGAGAATTCTCAGTCTTTGCCCTTCTCTACCGTGTTACGCTTTGTTCGTATAAGTTATCCTTTTACATACTGGCACTGCTTTCTCATAGTAAAGAAGTGAGTAGGAAATTCAGGAGGTCCCTGATCTTCTTATTCAGCTCCTCCAAATACTCCAGGCATGAAGACCTGTATTTTGGAGAAGGGAGAGTTGAGCTGTAAATATTAAATTTGGTGGATATTTTTACTGCTATTATTGTCATGTATTTTATTGTGCAGGTGCTACTGAAAATTTTGTGTACTAAACTAGAGACTTTTCTTTCCAATAAAAATCTTCCAGAAAACAATTTCTCTAGCCTCATCCGTGGAACACCTTTCCTGGACCACTGCTAGTTTTAATCCAATAACGTGACTCTTTTAGGCGTCTGTGTTTCCTCTTTACTCAGACTTCTAGAATACAGAAAGGCAAAAATGTAGTCCATCCCAGAATAGACATAAGTAATTTTCTTCCCAAAGAATAACATTAGTTAAGCCAAGAAACGAATCTTATAAGGCATCCCGAATATTATTTCCTTTTTTTTTCCCAAGGTCCATTTGACATTTATTTATTGAGGTTAGTATGCGAACTCTTTGGATTTCACTAGGCATGAAATAGTTAAGGTGCTTGGAATTTGGATTCTGGAAAGTAGTCAATGAACAAGTACATAAGACAACAGGATAAGTTCAGAGTGAGAAATGCTAAGACTTTGATAATTATACCAAGAAGTGCAGGCATAAAAATGTCCGTCCCTCATTCCTTCACAGCATATTCAGGGATCATCCCCAGATGTTTGAGGTCTTTGGTGCATTTTCTTTCTAATAATCAGCAAAAAGACATGTCCTGAACATCATCATCATCATCCCCTTTTGAAAATTCTCTAATCATTACAAAAGGGAATTTACCTAACAACCACAATCAGTGTAACTTAATTCTTTGTACCCTCAATGAATTCCAAACAATAAAAAAGTCAAAAATAAAATAATATAATTCTGCAATCCTGTACTCTAATCCCTGGTGCTCTCTTATAGGGAGAAGGCAGGTGCACAAGGAATATGAGTATAGAGACAGAGGTTAGAAGCCAAGAATGCCAGCAACAACCAGAAGCTAAGGAAGAAGCACAGAACAGAGTCTTTCATCTTCTTTTCTATTTTTTAGCTTGTTTCCATTTTCTCTCTTCCTCTCTCTCTCTCCTCCTCCCTCCTCTCTGTCTCCTCCCTTCCTCCCCCCCCACTATCTTAAGCTTATCGCTAATTTTTTAGGAAAACAAAAGTAATGAAGATGCTTAATAGCAATAGCTAATACATTAAGCATAGTGCTAAATGCTTTATTAAGATGGCATTATTGAATCTGTTGCCCTGGATCACACGCTCTTAATCAACCTGTCTGCTGGTACTTTGGCAAAGCTCATGTACCTAAAAGAATCTGATATTATTTTATTATTTTGTAAAGTAGGGGGATGAGAAATGAGTGCCTATAACTGCTGGTGATGGACATGAATCTTGTTACCCTTGTATGGGATAAAAGGCACCGAGGGTCTCTCTCTTCTATAACACATTCTATGCCCTTTATCCAGTATGTGAGATGATTATTTCATGTAAGATTCACAAAATATGTATATAAAACATTTTTTATCAAAAAAACCCCATTTTTTATCTTATGTATTAATTTATTTCTGGCTTAAACAAGGACAACGTTCTCATGGAAACTCCATAAAAAATAATTTTGTTCTTTCATCTAATAATTTTTAAGAACCTTATATATCTTTAATCAGAAGGAAGATGGGTAACTTGAAAGTGAAGGGGAGCTTTGCATACCCCTCATTTCAGGAAAAATATTCCAACAGTGTGTAATATTTACTATATATATATATTATCTGCTAAATAATAAATAAAAAAATAGTTACCATAGCCATATAATTCCTGCCCATTCCCAGAAAGCATCGTATTAGTACTAAATGTATTCAAGAGACAGAATATCACTGAGATAAGAAAAGAAAAGGTTTATGCACACAGCACGGGGAGCAATGTGTTTCCCAGCCCTGGCTGAGGACGAAATGCTCACCGGTGTATCAGGACATACGGAACAGAAGAACGAAGCACTGAATCCTGGGACAGACATTGCTCCCTGCACTCCAGAAGCCCGTGTCCTCTTTCTTCCTACTAACCGAATCTTAGTTCTGTTTTCATTATGGCAGTGTACTACTAAAGCTTTTATAATACCATCCCAGAGTTTTGCAGACAGAGTTGATCAGGTGATGCATTCCTATTCCTGAGACATGAGCCAAAGTGGGTGGGCTGAGGCTGGGTTTTCTGAGAAGCAGAGGTAGCATAAGTCTCACCCATTTCCCTTCTATTGTATTTAAAATGTGGAGGTAATGCCTGGTGATGGACCAACCATGTTAAAATAATGAGGACTACGGGCAGCACCTGTGGCTCGTGGGTAGGGCTCTGGCCCCAAATACTGAGGGTAGTGGGTTCGAACCCGGCTTCAGCCAAACTGCAACAAAAAATAGCCAGGCATTGTGGCAGGAGCCTGTAGTCCCAGCTACTCCAGAGGCTGAGGCAAGAGAATCGCCTAAACCCAGGAGTTGGAGGTTGCTGTGAGCTGTGATGCCACAGCACTCTACTGAGGGTGCTAAAGTGAGACTCTGTCTTTAAAAAATAAATAAATAAATAAATGAAGAGAACTCAATTTTGGTAGAGAATGAAGCTAAAAATAAAATTGAGTTCTTGAAGAGTTCTCCTGAGTAACTGCTTTCTGGCTGAGCTGCATCAATCAGATATTGCTTCTATGAGAAAAAATAAATACATTCTGTCCTTAACCATCCTATTGGTTTCTCCCTAGCTGCCAAAGGTTACTCCTGATATGGTTCATTAAGCCAAATGCAGTCCATCTGAGGTACTGCTTTCACGTTGAGAGTACATTTTGAACATTGTTATATGAAAATATTTACTTTTTGTAAGAAACAGCAGTAAGAAGAGATAAGAGATTTTGATTGTTTATTTTTACTGCTCTAGCATGAAAACTATGACATTAAAAAGATGGAGTTATTCTCAAATTTTAAATCTCTTTCATTGAAATAGATAACCCTAGAATCGCTAGAATAAGATTCCAAGTTTTCTAATTGTCTTCTAAGTCTTCTCCAGCACATCCACTGACTTCAATCTGCAATAGTAAAACACGATGGGTATGTATGTAACTCACTGAATTACTGTGAGGATCAAGTGAGGCAAAAGATTTTATAATCTGTAAAGCACTGAGAAATTTTCATGCTCACTGCCAATAGACTATGTCACAGCAATCACATTGCATTCTAAATCCATGCATGAATGAAATCAATTCCATAAACACCCATGAATGTGAGTCCAGAATATCCCATGGTCGTGCTGTAATTATACATCCTCATTTATGATTCTGTAGTAGAACTTTCAGCACGAAGGTAACCAGCCCAATGTGTCCCTTTGCATTGTCGTAATAGTCCTGATTCTGATGAAGGCAAAAGGACATCTGTTCACATAAATTCCATAATGTTCAGGCATTTGGCTTAAGCCAAAATGTATTGAAAACAATGTAGTATCTCCATGTAATAACGTTCACAGTTAAATGTCTGGGGAGTGGTAACCTGGTATGTTGGAATATCTCAGAAGACTCTTGGGGGACGGGGGAAATAAAAGAACTGGCCACCCAATAGGAAATCTTTCATGAAAAAGAGGACCTCTGAAGGAAATCTTATAATATAAAACAAAAAATAAAAAGAAGGAAGAAATTGCACACAGTTCCCCTTGGGGGATTTTCTTGTATCAAAAGTGCAATTATAGAGAGATTGGCTGGCCTGGGCACCTCACACAACATTATGGTTAAAAAGTCTCTGCCACTAAATTCTCCACACATTTTTAGTGAAAGAAGGGAAGAAGATATCTAGACAATTATTTTTCAAAAAAAAAAATCCTTTCTTGTCAAAGGCATTTACTGAATAGAATGTAGACTTGTCTAAAGAGCAAGCTGCCGTAGTAAGGACTAGCTGACTGACTCTGCCAGTTCCTCGCTGGGTTAAGAGAGTTTAGGCTCTGGGAACAACCATATTTGCCTCTCCTCAGATGCCATGCTGAACATGGTTTGGAAATTTTTAAGCTTTAGTGCACAGTTTCCGGATTGTTAGCAACATTTTCTTGTATATCTAGAAGAATTTCCATATAAATATCAATCCTATTAAAGATTTAAGAAATTATTGCCCGTCCCTTCTCGGACAGCAGTTCTTAAATTTTAGTGTACAAGAGACTCATGTGAAAATCTCTTTCAGAACTGCCAATCTCTCCTTGGGGATAGGAAATTATCACAGGTTGAATCTAGGCACCCTAGAGAAGATACTTTGCAAAAAAAAATACAAATATCTGAGCAAGGTATGTAAAGATTATAAATAAAAGATAGAGCAACCGATCAATTAACAGAAACATGATTTCACAACATCACTACCCTTCTAGTTAATTTCCTTAACAAGTGTATACTTAACTATGGGACTACAATTCTGAGCTTCTAAAAGTTTTTTTCTCAGAAATTCTCTTAAAATTTTGGTATTCTCCATAGGATGAAAACCATTATCCTTTTTTGTGTATTTAAATTTTTTCCAATGGTCTACATCATTTTTTCAGGAATATGTGTAAATATTTGAGAGACAAAAAGTAAATATCTTTTTATAGGATTCTAAATATGGGTATGCGATAACAGAATTACATTGATTCAAATAGATTTCACAGCATTTCTTAATAAACTTTGATTATTGAATCACATGATGTCTTCTTTGCTTTTCCATTGTACACAGTTATACTTAAAATTGAACACACACTGCTTAGATTCAGAACCAAAAAAAAAAAAAAACTATCAGAAAACCAAAAGCAAAAATGTTAAGTAACCACACAACTCTTTAAACCAGCTGATCTTCGAGGAGACTCTGCAGCTGAACCGTGGTTTAAAATACCTATTCTGATGCCATTTGGCCTTACAGCCTTGGATAGATTATTAATCCCCTTTCACCTCTTTTTTTGAAGTCCAAGGATTAATGTAAATATTACATGATTTAATTCATGTAAACACCCAATATCATACCTGGTATAGTTTGCACTTAGCTGTCATATCTACTGCTATAGTCATTACTATTTTTTAATATGTTTAGCCTGTATTTCTCTGAAAAAAATGAACATTAATTTTTATTTTTAAATGTTTTTAATTTCAAAATATTAAAGGGACACAAATGGTTTTGTACATGGATGCACTGTATAATGTTATCAGATTAGTGTGCCCATCACCAAGAAATTATTCATTGTACCCAGCAGGTAAATGTTTTCCTCACACCCATACACCCTCCTCCCTTCTTAGTTTTCAATGTCCTTGATGCTTTGTGCCCATGTGTACCTATTATTTAGCTCCCACTTATGCATGAGAACATGCAGTGTTTGTTTTTTCAATCCTGAGATACTGCACTTAGGGTAATTGTCTCTACTTCGATCCAAGGTCTCTGTGAAAGTCATTAGTTATGTCATTCATTTTTATGGCTGAGTAGTACTCCAAGAAATATACAACTACACACACACTTTCACCACATTTTCTGTATCTACTAACAAATTGATAGGTACTTCATGCATCAAAGTTGACTCCAGAAGACTTTATATGTCACCTCCTTAGATGCCCCAGTTTGCAAGTATAGAAAGAATCAATGGAAAATGAATCTAGAAGTAAAACATAAAGATTTATCTTATTCTAAACACTCACTTTTGTAGGAGTCCATATAACAGACACCTTAGAAAATGATGGAAGGAATGTTTTTGTTTTTCTCTCATTTAAAACAAGAAAAACAAAAAGAAACAAACAAATGGAAAAAAAAATGACATGCAATTGGCCTGTCTGTTCGCATTTTGATTAATCAATTTTCAGTATGAAGTTATGAGTTGTGAACAGATACAACGCATGTAGCTCAAAATCATATCAGAATTGCAATTGGTATAGCTATGAAATGGGAAGAGACTATTTAGAGCCTCTGTTCATCTGTCCTTTGAAAAGGACAAAATTGAAATATTTTATTCTTCCCTTAAGTAATTATCTCCCATAATATGTGATCTTACATGAATATTTCCTCTTTTACAGAAGGATAACTAATCATGGGATTGAAAATTTTCATGCATTCTTCCATCCCTTGTAAAAAAAAAATAATAATAATACTGTGTGGATCAAGCATAGAAAATAAATCATGGGCAAAATAGTGAAAAATTAAGATTGGAATTGAATATCAAAACATCATAGTAAAAATGAGTTATACTCTTAATTCAAATGGTGTTTTTTGTTAATATGTTTTTGTTTTTTTTTTTTTTTTTTTTAGACAGAGTCTCAAGCTGTCACCCTGGGTAGAGTGCCGTGGCATCACAGCTCACAGCAACCTCCAATTCCTGGGCCCAAGCGAGTCTCCTGCCTCTGCCTCCCAAGTAGCTGGGACTACAGGTGCCCGCCACAACGCCTGG
>CAUYRH010064014.1:0-38800 GCA_963574655.1 Perodicticus potto
TTCTCACATAGTAATGAGAAAGTCTCTTGAATGTTATTGCAATCAGGTTGATGAAAATATCTCCGATTGTATCTGAAGCCCGCACACTGTACCCCATGATTGAATTATTGTACACAGCGATGATTCAATAAAAAAAAAAAATCAGTTTGATTTCAGCGTTGCACATTGTATATCAAATTGTTACATTGTATCCCACAAATATATATAGTTATAATTTTTATTAAAAATAAAATTAAAAAATAATTTACATGTGATTGAAGATTTCGGTTCTTAAGTGTCCTGGACATAGTTTTGGCAACTCATACACTACATTTCCCTAGAATCAGGATGGACTTGTATAAGTTGGCCCCTGGGGAAAAAAGACAGGGTAGGTAAGTGCTGAATATATTATCCCATCCCTGCTCTTATCTTGTTGCCATAAAGCTGCCATACTTACCAAGTAGGCTGAGCAGGGAACATACAAGATTCGTTAGAGTATAAGAATCTACAGACCAGTTTACTTTTTCGTGATCAGTATAAATTTCTGAAGAATTCTTAATTATCAGAGTAAGAATACATGGACCAGAATGAGTAGTCGGAGACACCAAGGTTTTCCTGAAGAAAGCTCCTAGAAAGATGAAGAAGGACTTGGAAAAGTGGCTGGAAGCATCATTCTTAAACCGGAGAATTTTGTTCTGGGAAACAAAATCGGAAAGAAAGATCCAGTATTTCCAGTACATTTCCAGGACAAAAATAATATATTTCCAGTTCTGAAAGAAGTCTGCCTGACAGTGTTGATATTGTCACTTTAGTGCAAGCACATTCAGACTATAAAAGAAATCCTATTGTTCAACCTTTTCCAAAATACAGAAAAAGATGGAATACTACCCAACACATTCTATGAAGCGAATATCACCTTGATCCCTAAATCAGGAAAAGACCCAACAAGAAAAGAAAACTACAGACCAATATCATTAATGTATATTGATGCAAAAATATTCAATAAGAGTATAACAAACTGAATTCAGCAACACATCCAACAAATTATACTCCATGACCAAGTGGGCTTTATCCCAGGATCTCAAGGATCATGAAATGGGAAGATTGTCCTGAATTACCAGTGTTCGTGTCCTTATATAATCACAAAGGTCTTTATAAGACGGAAGATGATACAACAACAGAAGCAGAGACAAGTTTAAAAATGCTACTTTTGTCTTTAGAGATGGAGCAAGGGACCATGAGTCAAGGACTGTAAGAGTGGAGGCAGTCTCTAGAAGGTAGGGAAGGAAAGGAAACGGATTTTCCTTTAGAGTTTCTAGGAAAAAAAAACAAGCCCTACTGTCATCTTATAAATTTGTAATAATTTTATGGAGGTAAACTTGATAAGGAAGTTTTACACATTTAATATATACACCTTAATGAATTTGGACATATGCATTCACATGAGATACCATTACCAAAGTCAAAGTATTAAAAAGTCAAAGTATTTTCAGCTCTAAAAATTTCCTTGTGTTATAAGTGTGTGTGTATTCTTGGATAAGAATACTTAACATGAGGTCTATATCCTTAAAGGATATTAAAGTACATAATACCATATTATTAACAACAGATGCTATATTGTAAAGCAATTTTCTATACACCAGTGGTTCTCAACCTTTAATATAGTTCCTGTGGGTTGCGAGAACCACTGCTATAGACTTTTCATCAAAGAAGACATACATATGGCCAAGAGGCATATGAAAAGGTGCCCAGCATCACTAATCATCAAAGAAGTGTAGATCAAAACTATAATAGATACCACCTCACACCTGTTAGGATGGATGGCTATTATTTGTTTTTAAAAAAGCTAACAGGTGATGGGGAGGATATGGAGCAACTGGAACTCTTGTACCCTGTTGGTGAAGATATAGACTGGCATAGCCATGACGACCACATGGCAGTTCCTCAAGAAATTAAAAATCAAACATTCCTGGGTTTAAATCCAAAAGAACTGAATTAGTATCTCAAAGAGATATCTGTACACTCAGGTTCACAACAGCATTATCCATAATAGTTCACACAAGGAAACCACCCAAATGTCCATACACAGATAATGGATAAAGAAAATGCACACACACACACACTCACTCACTCTGTCTAAAATAGTAGGCTTAAAAAAGAAGAAAATTTGACCATTTGCAACATGATGGATTAATCTAGAGGACATTCTGAGATTAAATAAGCCAATAACAGAAGGACAATACTGCACAATTCTATTTACATGATCAAAATGTAAATCTAAAATAGTCAGTCCAACTTGTAGAGGCACAGAATAGAACTGTGCTTGCCAGGGCTGGTGAGGAGAGGGAAATGGAAAAAGTTTTTCTTAAGGTGTGTAAGATTTCTGTTATGCAATCTACTAGCATCTTGACTTTACTCAGTGAAACTGATTTCAGATTTCCTACCTCCAGAACTGTAAAAGAATCAATGTGTTGTTTTAGCCTTCCACGTTTGTGGTAGTCTGTTGTAGCATCCACAGGATACTAGTTCAGCATGAAAGCAGATTGACATACAAAGAAGGTTAAGAGAAGATTTGTCACACTTCTTCCTCTGCTCTTTCTCTTTTGCCAATGCTGTGGGGTCAAGTTCTGGTTAGCAGCTATAGAAATTTTTAGAAAGTAATACATCCAAATTCCCCCAAACTGAGCTCAGTGTCCATAGCACAGTGGTTACAGTGCCAGCCACACACCCCGAGGCTGGCGGGTTTGAACCTGGCCAAGGCCAGCTAAACAACAATGACAACTGAGACAGAAAAATAGCTGGGTATTGTGGTGGGCACCTGTAGTCCCAGCTACTCAGGCGGCTGAGGCAAGAGAATCGCTTAAGCCCAAGAGTTGGAGGTTGCTGTGAGCTGTGACGCCATGGCATTCTACCCAGGGCGACAAAGTGAGACTCTGTCTCAACAGCAACAACAAAAGAAATCCCCTAAACTGGAGGACAGCAGCTTTAACATCTAGTGTTCAACTTAGCATCCAGGAAAAGTGACAAAGATCTATGGTATTTCACAATGAAATGTGGAACAACACTGGAAGCTAACAGTTGACAGGGTCAATGCCATAAAATTTCTAGGAGAGGGTGGCGCCTGTGGCTCGAAGGGGTAGGGTGCTGTTCCCATATGCTGGAAGTGGCAGGTTCAAACCCAGCCCCGGCCAAAAACTACAAAAAAAAAAAAAAAAAAAAAAATTGTAGGAGAAAATGATTTATGATAAGATTTTTATATCCAGCCAAATTATCAAGCAAGGTTGACCTCAGAATATAGGATTTTCAGCTATACAAGTCTCAACATATTTTATGTTCCTTGCACCTCTTATGAGGCTGTTACCAAAGAAGATGCTCTTCCAAACACAGAACTAAGCCAGGAAGCAGGAAGACTGGGGATTTAGGAACCAGAGAATTCAAACACGGGAGATAATGACTGACCCAAAATTAAAGGAGCTGGGAGATGCTTGCAGGCACAGAAAGCTATTAATGTATATTAGAACATAAAGGGTCTAGGAAAAGACGAAATTAGTAAATCATCTAATGATTTTAATTAATTGAGTTGAGATTTACAGTTGTGTCAGAGGGTTTGGGTATGAATTACTGATAATGATGCAGATTATTAACCAAGAAACCAAACAAAAACACTAACTAAAGCATACTAACTCCAGGGGGAAACATGGAATAAGACAGGAAATTTAATGATAGATAGCTCCATGAAAGCTGTGAACATTATTCAAATAATTATAAAATATAAACATGATTATTAATCTAACTAAAATGAATACTATGACTACACTGCAAGATGGAAGTGGAATGGTGAGAAAGGGTGTGTTTGGATGGAAAGGAATTCAGTTCTCATATTCTATAATAGTCTGACAATGATGACATCTAAAACTAACAATCAAACAAAAAAAGGGCCAACAATCTGGGCAAGAGGTGAACAGAACCTTCTCTGAAGAAAACAGACTAATGGCTAACAAACATAAGAAAAAATGCTCATTGTATCTAATCATCAGAGAAATGCAAATCAAAACTAACCTGAGATATCACCTAACCCCAGTGAGAATGGCCCACGTCACAAAGTCTCAAAGCTGCAGATGCTGGTGTAGATGTGGAGAGATGGGAACACTTTTACACCACTGGTGGGACTACAAACTGATACAACCTTTTTGGAAGGAAGTATGGAGAACCCTCAAAGAACTCAACCTAGACCTCCCATTAGATCCTACAATTCCATTACTAGGCATCTACCCAGAAGAAAAAAAAATGCTTTTATCATAAGGACATTTGCACTAGACTGTTTATCACATCTCAATTTACAATCACCAAAATGTGGAAACAATCCAAATGACCACCAACCCAGGAATGGATTAACAAGTTGTGGTATATGTATACCATGGAATACTATTCAGCCATTAAAAAAGATAGAGATTTTACATCTTTTGTATTAACCTGGATGGAGGTGGAACACATTATTCTTAGTAAAGCATCACAAGAATGAGGAAGCAAGAATCCAATGTACTCAATTCCAATATGAAGGCTTAGGTGATCTAATACACAGTGGGGGGTGTGTGTGCAGGAATAAGGGGGGAGAGAGGCGGAGAAAGCTGAATGGAGGGTTATAGTGTATGGCACACCTCTTGGGGCCAGGACACAATTATAAGAGGAATTTCATCTAACAAACGCAACCTAATTCTTTGTCCCCTCAATGAATCCCAAAGACCTAAAAAAAAAGCTAATAGATATAAAATATTTAAGATTATGAAAGCACATATTCAAGTGAACAGCTAAAAAAGTGAATGTCAATGGTTCTGGGGCATCACATTGTGAGTGGAAAGAATGTGGACAACATCTGTGTCTCCATGAAACCTTTTTTTTTTTTCTACTTTAAATAATTTTTAAGACTTTGTTTCTTTTAGTTTCATTCTTATTTTAAAATCACAAGAATTTTAAAGCATCAGGAAAAAATGTACTCCCATGAATGAGAAAGATATTATAGGAATCAGGAGACCCAGGTTTTATGCTTTGCCAGCAATTAGCTGAGTGTTTTGCCTCATCCACAAAATGAGAGTGTTGACCAATTCATCTTTAAGGCCCCATCAGCTCTAACATTTGGTTTCTCTGATGCCATCGTTTCTCTGGTGCATTCGGTTTCTCTGATGCACCATGTACAACAGTATGTAGTCACATTTTTTTTTTTTTTTAATGACATGAGCATTTACTAAAAAAAAAACAACAAAAAAACCATAGATTAGGCAAACAAATAATTCCTAACGTGAGACAGATGGTGAAACTCACAAAGTAGAGCAAGCAAAATAATGTACAGTCCTGTCCAAAAGCAAAGGGGTCATTGAGGAGAGAATCCCAGCTTTTCCAGAAATCCTCCAGATGTTTGCTCTCCATCAGGAATAGTCCAGGAATGGCAATGAGCATTTCTGCAGCACACACCATAATAGCCCCTAGGCTCTATATACTCTGCGTGGCTAACTAGAAACTGGATCAAATAAGTCATTCTTTAATTGAAATTTAACAAAACTTAAGTTCTTTTGTTTTTTGAAACCTCTGAAAGAAATTTTCTTCTTTACTTATTTATCTCTGACTTTTAATCCCAACTGGGCCATAAAATATTCAGGGTGGAGAAGACCTTCATCCCAAGGTTATGCCTTGCAGATAAAGAAACTGAAAGCTCATGCAACGAGGTGCTGGGCCCCTGGTCACAGACATAGGGACTGTAGCACAGCCCGGGTCAGGGCCCAGGCGGCTGCCTCTATGCCTCCATGCTGGGAAAGACGAAAACATCAATACAGCCTCCGTGAGCTTGTTATTGTAGTAAAAATAAAGCTAAAGAAACCAGGCAAATATAAAAATGGTAGGAATAGCTTAAGCTGCAAGTTCTTGGTGGGTCTTTTAGAAAACAGACTCCAAAAGGCATTTAACCAAAAGCTTTACGTCATCTACTTTGTTGTGCCAGAGTTTTTAATTTGGCAGAAATCAAAGAATATTTTCTGTAATCAAACACCCTGCCTAGGACTCTAGGCTATAATAAATTAATGAGGTGAGTTTCTCTTTTCTATTAGATTATCAGTGGCTACCATTTTCCAAGACAGAGATAATAAAATATCGTACCATGAAAGTGCTTTATCAGCAAGCATTTCTTTAGTGCCAAGAAATTATTAATGCTGGAAAGGAAATATGCCAGGTCAGCTTTAGCAATGCATTTAAAACCTCAGGACCTGAGAGTCTTACATCCTTAGACCTCAATTTACCACACTTACTCCCTCAGCTGTACTTCCCTCTTTCTATTGCTTTCTGTAATAGATTATTCTAGAATCAGAAAACTCAAATGGCTATATAGGGGTCTACTAGGTTAGTAGCTCAAGAGAGAAAAAATTGCCTGAAGGAAATCATGATTTCTCCTGCTGGTGAAAGCCTAACTAAAAATTATTCGGAGACTATATACAACTTGGTCCAATCCTGAGCACCTGTCCATCCTGTTTCAGAGTTACTTCCCTGTTCTTTCAAAACTAGAGCATGATCTGGGTAGCTACATTATAAATCTGTGACTAGACTCCTCACCAATAGATTCTGTAAAATTGTAACCCAGAAAGATGGAACGTAATTTACATTCTCCATGAGCACTGACTGAGCCTTTGAGAGTGTTCCAAATTAGCTGTCGAGGGGACAAGCAAGTTTCTCATGGGGCTGTGAACTGATACCTCCACACAGATTTGGGATGAATGTAGAGTGAGCAACCTGAGATTCCCTGGGTTTTAATATGAAATCCTGTATCTTAGAAAACCCCTTATTTTTGAGCAAATGGGGACACTCAGTTCCCGACGGTGGTGGTATTGTTTTCCAAATAGCTATTTTAGATCTTCAAGTTATTTGGGTGGAAGTATAAGATGACCTTCTGATATAAAACATATTCTTGAACCATTTACTTCCATAATATTTGATGTTTAGTAGGTGATGTTGCTGTTATAAACTTGGAGAAATGTAAGATTTTTCTATATACTTAAATGCAATTTAATTGTCTCACTAGAAGCCAGGTGGGGAGAAGTAATGTGCAGAATAAGTCATCCTCAAAAGAGATAAGTAAAAAAAGAAATTCTGAATAATTTTGCTATGCTCTATTCTATTACAGTTCCTATGAAGGGCTGTGCCCATCATACTTATGTCTTTAAATATAAGTTCTATAAAAAGACTGATAAGATAATAATAGTAAAAAAAATTTGAATTTAAAATCACGTAATTTAAGATATTCTTGCTAGAACAAAAAGAAATGCTTGTATCCATATTTCGTATGCCATCATTTTGAGATTTAAGTTGGGAAGATTTATTAACAACAAATAATCTTCATTGTGTGGTAGCCCCCTTTTTTCTTTGAATGCTTACAGCAGCTTTATTCATAATCACATGATTTGTTTTGAGAGAGCCCATTCCATATGGTCCTCAACACATGAGTCCACAAACTTTCCTGCTGTGTTTTTTTAAGACATTGGTGTTTTTCCCATTGAACTAAAATGGCAAAATACTTCAGTAAAAAAAGCACCTAAATAGAATGATAAAATTTCTGTGTAATTCCGAGCTTGACAATCTACTAGTTATATAATTGTTTTTGTATTAACAATTATTTTTATTGCAATAGATTTAGAGGGTAAATGTGTTTTTTGTTACATGGATGAATTGCAAAATGCTTAATCAAGGCTTTTAGTGTACCAATCATCAGAATAGTGTGCACTGTGGGTAATTTTTTTATCTTTCAATCCTCTCTCATCCTCTTCCATTTTTAGTTTCTAACTTCTATTATGTCACTTTATGATCATATACATCCATCATTTACTTTCCACTTGTAAGTGAAAATATGTGGTGTTTGCTTTTCCCTTCCTGAGATAATTCACTTAGGATAGTGGTCTCCGGTTCCATCCAAGTTGGTGCAAAGGCATTATTTGATTCCTTTCTATGGCTGAACTCCACAGTGTATATATACCATATTTTCTTTATCTACTCTTCAGCTGATGACCAATTCAGTTGATTCCATATGTTATGAGTGTGAATTGTTATGTGATAAACATTTGGTGCAGGTGTATTTTATACAAAATGACTTCTTTTCCTTTGGATACCCAGTAGTGGGATTGCTGGGTCAAATGGTAGGTCTACTTTTAGTTTTTTGAGGAAATCTCCATATTGTTTTCCATAGGGTTCCCTTTTCACTGTACTCACACCCATATCTATTGTTTTTTGACTTAATGGCCATTCTGACAAGGGTAAGGTGGTATCTCATTGTGATTTTAATCTGCATTTCCCTAATGATTAGTGATGATGAATTTTTTTTCATGTTTGTTGGCTATTTCTATATCATTGTTAGAAAAATTCTGTTCATTTCTTTTTCTCATTTTTTTTTTTTTTTTTTTTTTTAGAGACAGTTTCACTTTGTCACCCTCGGTAGAGTTCCATGGCATCACAGCTCACAGCAACCTCCAGCTCTGGGGCTTAGGGGATTCTCTTGCCCCAGCCTCCCAAGTAGCTGGGACTACAGGCGCTGCCACAATGCCTGGCTATTTTTTTGTTGCAGTTTGGCCCGGGCTGGGTTTGAACCCACTACCCTCAGTATATGGGGCTGGTGGCCTACTCACTGAGCTATAGGCGCTGCTCTCTTTTTCTCATTTTGATGGAGTTTTTTTTTTTCTTGATTTGTTCTTTTTATATTCTGGATATTAGTGCTTCATTGGCTGTATAGCTTGTGAATGTTTTCTCCTATTCTGTAGATAGTCCATTTACTCTGTTGGTTATTTGCTCTGCGGGACAGAAATCTTTAGTTTAACTAGGTATCACTTATTTATTTTTGTTCTTGCTATATTTGCTTTTGGAGTCTTAGTCATGATTTTTTTTGCCTAAGCCAATGTCCAGAAGGGTTTTTCCTCTTTTCTTCTATAATTTTATGGTTTCAGGTCTTATATTTAAGTCTTTCATCTATCTGTAGTTAATTTTTGTGTATGGTGAGAGACTGGAATCCACTTTCATTATTCTGCATGTGGCTATTCACTTTCCCCAGCATTGTTTATTATTGACTCGGGCACCCCTTCCCCATGTTTTTGTTGGCTTTGTAAAATATCAGTCGGTGGTAGCTATACGGTTTTATTTGGGGGCTCTACTTTTATACCAGTACCATGCTGACTAGGTTACTATAGCTTTGTAGTACACATATAATTTGAAGGTAATGTGATGCCTCCAGCTTTGTTCTTATTGCTTAGGATTGCTTCAGTTAGACAGGCATTAAGAAATTATAGATGGCAAGAAACAAATGGAAAAACATCCCATGCTCTTGGATTAGAATAATTAATATTGTTAAAATGTCCATACTGCCCAAAGTGATTTACAAATTCAATCCAATTCCCATCTAAATACTAACATCATTTTTCACAGAGCTAGAAAAACAATCCTAAATTTCATAGGCATATAATTTTTAACCAGCGCTTAAAGTTCCTCATGCGTCCAATTTTTCACTTGCAATTTGAAAGTTTTCAACAACATGGGTTGAACGCATTGATTATATCCTATATACTTACATGGACCAAAAAGCTCTGGAAAAAAGCCCTGCTCAGTAGGCTTCAGAAAGAATTTTACATATTCATAGGTGGTGATGATTATTTTATGGCCACCTCCTCTCCGTATATCCTTATACCATTATCATATCAATTTTATGGATGCAAAAATTAAAAATGAATGACAAATAATTTAGGCAGAGATAAATAACTTGCCTAAATGTTTTTGAAAAATGAAGTTATAGTCTGATGATTTGAAATGTTTCACAATATATTGAATTCTGTGGTCTATTTTGTAGATGATGATAGAGGTATAATAGGAGTTTCTAGGAAGTATGGCCCAATTCCAAATATGGGCTATTTGGATCTAAATGCTTTTTGTTTACCACATGTATACTGTTTCTGGAGCTCCTAAGATTCTCTTAAGAATAAAAATTTGTATGGACAAATATGTTCCATCTTTACACGTCAAAAGAGCTGCAAATAACAATTCCTTTTCTGGGAAGTTGGCAAATGACAATGCTTAATCTGCAAAGAATATGATAGCAATGAGTTTTGATTGCAGCCGTTGTTGTTCTTTGGTGGGCCCGGGCTGGATTCGAGCCCGCCAGCTCAGGTGTACATGGCTAGCGCCTTAGCCCGTTGAGCCACAGGCACCGAGCCGATAGCAATGAGTTTTAACATAAATTTGGTGAAAATTAAGGACAATATCTTAGAAATCATGGGACAAAGGCTAAACATTTATTAGCTTTTGCAGAGTACTCACAGATGATGATATATTTTGAAGCATTTCAGGACATCCAAATAGAAATTCTTCATATAAGAGTCATTTATAATCATAAAGTCCTTAATGCTAACTCACAGTTAAAGCTAAAAAATATGGCATTTGTTTGTTGTTTTGCTCATTTTGATTTTAGGAGCTCAACAAGGAAAATATTGAATAATTATATTTGTCACATGAATTCAAGCCATGCCTAGGATGTTTGTTTGTGATAGGCTGATATTCTCCAAAGTTGTAGTCAAACATTTTGCTTTTTCACTAATACAGTCACTAGTTATTATACTCTGAGGTTAAAGAGTATTTGGTTTTGCTTCAGAAGTTTTCCAAAGGATGTGTAATTAGAAACTGATATAGATACAACTCTGGTAAAAGTGGTAGGTAGCAGTGTCACATGCCTTTGGATCCTCTTCGGGTTTTGCCTTTTAAAGCAATCTCTCTATGGATGGTGTTGGTTCAGAGGTGTCAGGATAGGGATGGGGCATTCATTCAATAATTACATGTATTAAAATTCTGATAATAATTTAGTTAACCACATCCCTTCTGCTCCTCTCTAACTAACTCTCATCTTCAACTCTGAAATGTCATTCTCCTCCTCTTTTAACTTTCTTTCCTGTCTTGCCTGCACTTTAACTTAATTTACACATATTATCCTTCAATTATTTTCTCCATCCATTTTATGAATTTTATGATAATTTAATTTGTAATCTTCAAACCATCCAGACCCCAAAGCCTATGATTTCTGCTTGCCTCTCTCAGCTACCTCAAAGCATATCTCCTTGTTTTTCCCTATGCCTACTAAACCGGTCAGCAATTTACTGTCTATCTGATTATTTACCTTTTCTGGTTTTGAAAGGCCATGCCTTTCCTATAGGTGAAGGTGAATTTGGAGCCTAGAGATGAAAATCTTCCCAAGTAGGTTATAGTTGGGAGAAGTCATCTGCCTTCATTTGCAACGTTGGTCTGTGAACTTCATACTGAAATTATGTCTTGTTATACTTCTAATGCTTGCACAGATTACATTTCACACCTATAGATCAAACTTGCACTCTTCCTACCACACATACTCTTAACCCTATTTTTGTTTATCTGGTTAGACTTTTTGCATCCTGGCCATGGGCTCTCAGAAGTTATCCTTAGCTAACCTATGTTTTTGGCTTCTCCCTCATCTTAATTCACAGCCTAAAGTCATCTTTCCCTCATTAAATCATTAATAAAATAGAGTAGCCTTGCACAGCCTGATTGGAACTCAAAGGAAATTGCTTAAGTGTAAGAATCATTGGCTTCATATGAAATATAGACTTTAGGTAAGCCTGAAGCCTGACTTTGCCAAGGGATGTTTTGTCTATGAAATTGACCTTTACTTCATCCCAGTCTTATGATTAAAAACTCAGAAATGAGCAGGGGTTGTTTGGACTGCACCCAAACAGCATGCAGAAATGTAGCCAGTCTTCCCAATGGCCAGCTGCAATTAGATGGAGGGCTAGACAAGAGATAATTTTAACTCCTTGATAAATATGGAAAAGATGAAGTTCTTTACATGATAGGATAAAACCAATGACATGGCTTTATCAGCAGTTTCTATCCTTATGAGAATGGAGAGAATTGAGTACAATCTCCTAGCCTCCTAGTTTGTATAAATTTGTGTTTAATTTTCCATATCCTTTTTTAATTAAAGTTATATACCTTCTAAATGTGACTTTTGGTATCTCTCTGTCCACCTCCTTATGATTGTATTTTGTGACAAACATACAACACCTTTTTGGTTTTCCAATTCAGAAACTTGAAGCTCCAGAACACTTTTTTTCACTTATTATTGGCTCTCTCTTCCAGAATCACTACTGTCAGCTCCCTCATATTCCCTGGCTTTTTAATAGTCTGGAAAAATATAATTTGCATTTATTATTACATTATATTGATGCCATTAGTCTATATATCTATTCTACTAGAAGATGAACTTATCAAAAGAAGGCCTTATTTGGCTCAGCCTTCTCATTCCAGTGCCTAGAGTTTAATTAAATGTACAATAAATTGTTGAGTAGTTTATTCAGTCTTCCTATGTGTATTAGGCTGCTTGGATGGATAGCAAAATTCCATATACTAGGTATATAAAACAAGAAAGATTTATTTCTCATTGTTGAAGAGACTCAAAAGTCCCAGATCAATGTGCCAGCAGATGCTGTGTCTGAGGAGAACATTTTTCCTGCCTTGCAGATGGACTTTCCTTGCTGTATGTTCATGAGGTAGAGACAGAGTCCTTGTGTCTCCTCTTCTTCTTATAAGCAATCTGATTCCATCATGGGGTTCTACCTCATGAACCCACCTTCATAATTAAAACCAATTACCTCTCAAAGCCCTCAGTTCCAAATACCATCACATTGGGAATTAGGCCTTCAACATATAAATTTGGGGAGGGAGAATATAAACATTCACTTCATATAATTATTTTAATACCATGTAGTTAGTATTATTGGAAGATATATCTTTATATATCTACATTGGTTTGCAATCTGAAGGGTTTAAACAGAGCGATATATATTGCTGAGTGTAGAGCAAAGTGGCCAGAAAGTTATATCTAATTAGGAGAGTCAGATTGTAAGTTCAGAAGAATTTTTTCATATGTGACATAGCCAATGCACATGGGCAAAAATGAAGAATAGCAGCACAGAGCTAATGATTACCTTGGAGATTCCAGTTCACTGGCTGTGTGACTGCAGCAAAGAATCATTTAAATTCCCTAAGCCTCAGCTTCCCTATCTGCAAAAAGGGAATGGAAGTAAAGCTCAGTGGCTTCTAATTATGTTAATGTTTTTATCTGCTCATACTCAGAGAAAAGTCTGTTTTTACTGCCTTTCTTCCTTTTTTACAATTTCTCTTCCCAGTTCAAACAGAAAATCCCCATTACTTTCCTTTTTTGTTCTCTTATTAACACTCTTTATTCTGGACAAATCTTGAAAGCTCTCTGCCTTAGTCCATTCAGCCTGCTGTAACAGAATACCTTAGACAGGATAATTTATAAACAGCAAAAATTTATTCTTCACATTTCTGGCAGCTGTGAAGTCCAAGATCAAGGCAACAACAGATTCAATGACTGGTGAGAGCTTGCTCTCTACTTCAGAGATGGCAACTTCTAGGTGTCCTCACATGATAGGAGGGGCAGCAAGTTTCCTCAGGCATTGTTTATAAGGGCACTAATCCACTTATGAGGGCTCCACCCTCATGACCTGATCACCTCCTAAAAAGATCCTTAAGGGATAGCAATCTTTTATATATGCTGTTGTTATGCAATTCTAATATGTTTTTTCAATGACAATTTTATAAACAGTGCTAATACTTAATGATTTAATAAAAGTTTAGTTTTTAATTGTTTAGATAATTCAATTTCAAAGAATTTGACCAAATTTTGGTATCCAGACTGATTTCTCATGAATAAAATTGTTAAATCTTTTCTTTTTATGAGGTAAGAAGTCTTGCATCAGTTTTTAAGCTTTTAACATAACCCAAAATGCACAATATAAAATTTTACTAGTCTACAGAACTTAGTATTTCCAAACTTCCTTGAGTTAAAAAATATCCTTCTTGCTAACATGTATGATTGAAATTCATGATAATTTCAGTTTTTTTCAATACCAATTTCTTGGCTATGTAACATGATGTTAGCCCCTTATATTCTGTCCATGGCTAAGTTTCTTTACCTTTAAAATGCGAGGAAAATTTAACTTCCACAGGAACTGAGAGGATTAAGTAAAATATTAAGTATAAGAGAACTATGTAAAACATTAAGCATGAGTTCATTATTATTTTACAATATTTAAGTCAAAAATCTTAAGTTTTGATTCTTTATTAGCTCCAAATAATGTATGAAGACATAATTTAATTAAATGGAATTAATTATAGGAACCTTTTAGTCATTGTGCCCAAAATCTACTCCCTGCTTTTCTCCTTATTAATTAGGCAGAGTGATATCTAAGGTCAGCATATCACAGGATGACTGTCTGACACAGTTTCTAACTTCTGTATCCGTCTTCCACTCCCTGCTCAGATGCTGACTATAAGGGAATGCTCTGGCTCATTCTGGTTCCTGTAGGCAGCATTCTTCAACATCATAGTTCACGGCTGCAGAGCATGTGGCTTTTCCTTTTGTCAGACTGTATTCCAGTTGCAGTCAGCCTAAGTGCCATTAATTGCCCATTTTCTGAGAGGTGTGAGATCACTGCTCTGGCCTCTGTGAACCTTGGATCGAGCTCAGTCATATTCAAGTTATCGAAGTATAAAATCTGAATCCTTCATGTTGCACTGCCAAATGTATATTGGGTCTAAGTGATTCTGCTTTCAAGGTACTTTCTTTAAATTATTCAAGAATTGAAGATTGAGCTGAGACCAAGCAAGTGTTGCTTTAGTGAGAAAAATAATCATGAGAAAGGAATATTTAAATAACTACATGAAATTGTTAGTGAATTTCTATATTGTAAAACATGCAATTTTCTTCATTTAATTCTGTTTTTTCTTTGAGACAGAGCCTCAAGCTGTCACCCTGGATAGAGTGCCTTGGCATCACAGTTCACAGAAACCTCCAATTCCTGGCTCAAGCAAGTCTCCTGTCTCCGCCTCCCAAGTAGCTGGGATTACAGGCATTAGCCACAACACCCGGCCATTTTTTGGTTTTAGCCGTCATTGTTGTTTGGCGGCCAGGGCTGCATTCGAACCCGCCAGCTCAGGTGTACATGGCTGGCACTTTAGCCACTTGAGCCACAGACGCCAAGCCTTAATTCTGTTTTGTTAATGAAATAGCTAGAATGATAGATAATTTTGGTTTTATTCTAAACTTTAAGGTACAAAATGAAGCAGAATACAATCATTTTATCTTTCATTCTTTACTATATGGCTGCTGCTGGAGCTGGGGTATATTTAGTACCAAAGATGTTAAGATGGTGTTAAATGTGCTCTTAGGCCAAATTTCCTAGGACAACTTTTAGAAGACTATATTCATATAAACATTTATTATAAAACTGAGTCTTTTACTAAGAACAAATCACTATTCTAAAAAGTGTAGAATAGGTAGAAAAAATAATACTGGGAATCCACCAGCTTAATTAGTGTCTGTCAAATTTTCCATTGTACCCACCAAGAGAGATGTACAATCATTAAACAATATCTTGTTCTTAGAATAAGAGCAACTTTACCAGGGAGAAATCTAGCCAAGGCCATATTCAACTGGTCAGAGGTAACATTAATGGTAATGAAACATGGCAACATCATGTTTCTTGATACATTGTGATGAGAAAGGCACAATATCACTTCCTTGGCATTCTTACCAAAAATACATAACCTGAATTGAATAGTAAGAAAAATATCAGATAGTCCCAAATGGAGAGACTTTGATAACTGTGTTTTCAAGAATATTAGCCATTAAATAAAAAGAAAAAACTGACCTAGAAGAAAGGAGACTCAGGAAACAGGACAATAAATATATTCTGCCTAGGTTAGAACTTGGGTCAAAAAACATATATTAGGAATTGATGAAATTGGAATAAGTTCTATAGATTAAAAATACTGTATCAATATTACTTTCCTGGTTTTGAAAATTGTTACACTGTTATTTAAGATGTTAACTTTTTGGGAAGCTAGGAGAGGATACACAAGAATCTCTCTACTATTTTTGTAAGTCTGTATTATTTCAAACTGAAAATTTCAAAAATAAGATACAAATTTAAAACCTCAGGTAATTCGAGATGCTCTGGATCACACAGTGTGAGTGGTGCCCCATCTAGGATTACATTCCAGGTCTGAATTTTCATTGCAAAATTATGTGACTGATGACATAACAAAAAGCAATTACATTGTGCTTTAAACTGAATTACTACATCAAATACCAGGTTAATAATTTTTATATAAAAGACATCATTAGTCAGTAAGAAATGGTTATTAACTAATTATTGGAACTGACTCCTAAATTCAGTCTTATCATTTTATGTGTGGGAATATAGCCTGAATGCCCCCACCTGAATTAAATGAAGAGAAATATTAAAATAATTATTTATTACAACTTTTCTCTTCTAAACCTAAACCATTTTCTGGTGACATAGGGTAACATAGAAGGAAAACCACATCCAATGAGGCACCATACCCTTATCATTTTTCTGGGACCTTCATGAGGATTGCAACTCCCAACTTGGATGGCTCCCAGAATAGATTAGTATTAGGACTGTCAGTTAAAAATAACAAGGTGACTTCCCTTGCTGAGTTTTATGCTTTTGAACATACAAATAACACAGATACATTGATTTGTATAAAAAGAGTATAAACTTTACAGAACAGATTTTGAATGAGTCCTCTTTATATTTTTACTCAGAATATATCATATATTGTTTTATTGCTATAGATCGCCAAGCATTAACTACTCTGTTGAAGATGAGAAACCTACTACAAGGCTATCATAATCAAAACAGCATGGCATTGGCACAAAAATAGAGACATAGACCAATGGAACAGAATAGAAAACTCAGATATAAAGCAATCCACATACAGCCAACAAGTCTTTGACAAAGCTGACAACAATATACACTGTAAACATGAATTCTATCCAACAATTGGTTCTGAGAAAATTGAATAGCCACATGCAGAAAAATGCAACAAGATCTATATCCCTCACAACTCACAAAAATTGATTCGAGATGGATAACAGACTTAAAGGCAAGGCATAAAACCATAAGAATTCAAGAAGAAATGTTGAAAAAACGCTTTTAGATATTGACATAGGCAACGCATTTATGAAGAAGACCCAAAAGGCAATCACAAGAACAGCAAAAATAAATGAGACTTGATTAAATTAAAAAGCTTCTGCAAAACTGAGGAAATCATCAACAGAACAAATAGACAGCCTGCAGAATGGGAGAAAATATTTCCAAGTTATACATCCTATAAAGGGCCAATAACCAGAATCTACAAAGAGCTATAGCAAACAAGCAAGAAAAAGACAAAAAGGTCCATTACAATGTAGGCAAAAGACATGAAAAGAAGCTTTTCAAAAGAAGATAGACAAATGGCCAATAAACACATGAAAAAATGCTCAAAGTCTCTAATTATCAGGGAAATGCAAATTGAAACCACAATGAGATGTTATCTTAACCCTTGTTAGAATTGCTTTTATTAAAAAAATCCAAAAACAATAGATGCTGGCACAGATACAAAGAGAAAGGAATGCATAGACACTCTTGAGAGACTGCAAGTTAGCACAATCTCTTTGAAAACAATATGGAGATACCTCAAAGAACTAAAGACCTACTAGTTGATCCAGTACTTTTTTCTCATGAATCTTATACATGAAAAATAGTCCTACTGAAAGCTGGGTATATTGTGAGGGAAAAAAATTGAGCATTAAAACACATGTTTCAAATAAGATAAACTATACCAAATAAAAACCATGATGTCTATCACAAAGTACTGATTTCAAACTTTTTTAACAGTCATCCAAATGTTTATGTCTCCAGGTATGACTATAAACAAACTGAACTAACAGTAACTCTTCACAAACTTACTTAGATGTTCTAAAGATTAAAGTACTGATTATTCCAGCAACTCCCTCATGTGCACATTCTGACCAATCCCCGCCAAGACTTTTCCCAAACCTTAAAAGTATTCTTTTCCTAACTTACCCCTTTTGACAAACTATAGAAATGATCCCTGCATGCAGTCTTCTAACTTATTCCTTTTGAGATGACTGCCCTCTGTTACCCATGAGGTACAGTCTCCCTTGCTGCAGGAGTAAGAAATCTAACTTTGAGGTCTACAGATGTGTTTCTGGAGACGATTGGCAAGTGTTACTTTAGAGAGCAATCTTAACTAATAGAGTTGTACTTTGCAATGTTAGGAACAGTAAGCAGAATTGCTCCATGTTTGCAGAAAACAACCACAAAGACGGTAAGAAAATGAGCACCTAGATTACTCAAGAAATAGAATTAAAATCCCTGACCTTGGGAGCCATGAGGATCCAAACACATCCCAAACACTATGAATGTGAGGGATGAAGTGCAATTTTGTCCTAGACATGACTCTAAGCATTGGCTCTCCACCTTGGCTGCCTACAAGAATTATTTATGGGGCTTTAAAAAATACCGATTTCCTAGTGACCACCTTAGACCAGTTTAACCAGAATCTCTGGAAGTGGGGCCTAGGAATCTGTATTTTAAAAGCTCCCAATGTGATTCAAAAATGCAGACAGACCTGAAAATCACTGCTATAGGGTGATTATACTACATTATACTACAGTTCTGATTAGATTGCTTAGTAAATGCTAATATCCATCCATGAGTGATTTGGTGTTAGTTTTAAAAAAAGAGAGAGGAAGAGAGAGTTGAGTATTTAAGAAGTTACTCAATTCAGATAAATATGATAGAAACACAATAAATTCCTTAACTTAGGAATACCAAAATCTGAACCTAGAAGGCCTCCTTCCTGGTATGTAAGCTATTTCTGAGAACTGGCGAGGCTGAGCTTCCAGAGATGCAGCTTCCAGATAGACGTATAAACCAAGCGAGGAGTCAGATACCCACATAACAGACACACCGACTACAGAGATGAGATGTGGTGATGGATGCAGAGGAGGTGGGTGTGCCTACCTCTAGGACACGGAGGGGTCTTGTCTCCATGGTCACTTGACATCTGAGCAGGGAGTCCAGGAGCTAAAGGTGCTGCCTTCATACAGCGTTAGATACTGATCTCCAGAGCCCAACAGCAATGCCTTATAGTTAGTTCTTGTTTTGAACTTGTTATGGGGCTGTTAACATCCATGAGTTTTAGTAATCAAGGCTGTATCTAATATAAAAATGAAATATAAGAATGATCCAAGTTGGAGGATTCCCAGACTGGTGTAGTCCTTGGAAGAGTTTCTTAAGGACTTATCAAATACAGGTCTGGGAACTGTGATGAATAAATATACATGCTATTTTCTACGTTTACTGTTAACAGCTAGTGTAACAGTGGGGAAGAAATGTTGTTGCAGAAAACTTAATCAGGAGTTGTAGTAAAACATTTTGAAAGAAATTGTTGGGGAAGCCTATGTCCAGTAGCCTATAAATAAAGGAGAAATGTGAACGAAACATTCACAGCAACTCGGAACAATAATTAAAATAGAACATCAATGGCACTAACATATGTGTAATTAGGAATAACTTTATTTCTCAAGGCACATCCTTGCAAGTGAAAGTATAGGTTATTTCAGTGCTAATTAGAACATAAAAGCTGTTTTACTACATAGAAAATGTTTTCATGTTTTATATTTATAAAAGAACATATGTTGTGAAAACCCACAAAGCATAAAATTTGAGTCAAACAATGCCATGGAATTTGCTATGTTAAAATTCAACTGTATTAGTTAGATATTTAACTCATAAATTATCTCTAGTACTAATTAAACCTCAAAGAGTCAAGACAAGCTAGGTTTTGATGGTAACCACAAACATCTCAAGAGCTTAACCCAAGAAGATAACACAAGAACAATTGCCAGTGAGATAAGTTTTATTGTATACATACACTTTAATGTACATATACACTTTCAGTATGTATACACTTTAAATGAGTATATAAGATAATATGAAAAATAAGAGGCAGTATGATGAAAATTAGAACCATCAAGGCTCATTTTGAATCCTGGCTCTGCTATTCAGTAGCAGGAAAACCTTGGAGAAATAACCTCTTTTTGACTTAGTTTCCTCATTTACAAATGAGGGAATAATATTAATGTCCACCTTGTTTTTAGTCCTCATAAAGGATTAGATGAATACCCTAACTCATACATATCACACACACACAAAACACATGAACACATTACTTTTAATCATTAGCAAATACTATAGTAAGTGTTTGCTATAACTAATTAAACTGATTATCCTTTTGACTAATTCCTCACAGCATGTGGGTAATAGAAGGACAGAGGATAAACTTGTGTTTTAAATAGCCATCCTGCCTAAGATCCAACTTCATTCAGACTGATCATCAGGAAACCCAGCTCCAGCCCCACTTCTGCCTCTAAATGGTTGTGGAAACCTTGGTAGATCACTTAACATTTTCTTGGCATCTCCTTTTCCCTCTGTTTCTTTTGTTCTTTCTAGATGAGGCAAACTTAATGCAACTTAAAATGTATTTACTAGGGGTCTTACAACATAAATGATTAAAAACCTTACTGTGTTGCCGAGGAGTAATCACACTAGAAGGATGAATCTGGGAGAAGCAAATTGGACATGAAATTCTGAGCTTCTGAGTCAGAAAGACCTGCCAGGTGGCGGTAGTGGTTGGGTGGTCTGGTTCAGAGAGCATGGTGTGACAACATGTTAATCATAATGGTAACTTCCATGTGTGGAATGCTTAAAAAATGCCAAATACAGTTGCTCTTATTATTTATCATCATCCAAAAACTCAGAGATGGGAATTTATCATCCACGTTTTTAAAATGAGAAAATGGAGGCTCAGCAAGATCCGTGTAATTTGAATCCTGTTTTCTTTGACCACAGGAGCCAGTGATTATTTTCATTTATGTTATTCCACGGAGAGACAGAAAGTGAGTGAGTAACCTGGTTTGCCTGGACCATTTTGACTTGGGGAGTTAGCAGGATTGTAATGACAAAGGTCTAGTCCATGCAGTCAAACTGTGTTTCAGTTGTCCAGTACTCAAGCTCCGTTTGAAGACCACGTGTATCTTGAAGGCCTGAAACACCTGTCTCAGGGGTCCCCTGGCAATTCCTAGGTACATCCTTTGGATTCTTTCTCACAAACATTAGCCATTATACATGCATTTATTGGAGCACTTTTAATTATCTGTTAATGTCTGTAAGAAAGAGAGTTTTGAGTTTCTTCAAGGGAGAACCATACTTTATTCACCGTTATATTTCTAAGCTCCCATCACAGTGATTGGTGAGACATATGAATAATTGCTGGATGAATGAATGAGAGAATAAGTGAATTAATGCTTTCGGATATACAGTTTTCCTTTATGCTTAAATTTTTTCTTGACTCTCAGTAAGCTCTCTCTAGTCCTTGGAAATATGATAAGACATAAATCTTCGGTAAATGCATAAACTATACAAACACTCATTTTTCTAGAGGTAGGTATTATTTACAATTAATGTCAGGACCCTGAAGTCATCTATTATATACTGGACATAGTGTTTATTTAAATTTTTTTTAAATTTATTTTCATATTGGAATATGTTTTGCACTGATCAGAGGCAATAATGGAAACATGGATTAACGTGCCAGTATTGCTTAGTTATAAAGCTAAGTCAACTACTACGGTAGTGATGAAACAGTAATATGAGTAAGTAGCACTCATTTCCAGATCAAGGGAATTAAGTTAAAATTGAACACCCTTTCTCTAATATAATGAAATCCTGCTATGGGAATTTAATAGCTATTAAATAGTAGTACATTTTTAAGGCTGAAGAAAATACTGGATTTTGTGATGGTTAATTTTACATACCAACTTGCCTGGGACATGAGCCTTTCCATACAGTTGGCTAAACATTATTTCTAGGTGTGTTTGTGACAGTATTTTTGGATGAGATTAACATTTGAACCAGTATATTAAATAAACTTTGCCCTCCCTGATGTAGATGGGCTTCATCCAATATGTTAAAGGCCTGGACAGAATAGAAGATTAAATAAGAAAGAATTCTTTCTCTCTTAACTGTTTTTGAGCTAGGTTATTTGTCTTCTCTTGCCTTTAGGTTTAGGGTTGCACTTGGACTGGAATATATACCATTGGCTCTTTTGGTCCTCAGACTTTTGAACTTGGGTAGAAGCTGTATTATCAACTCTCCTGGGCCTCTGGTTCTCTAGTTTGTTCACTGCAACCTCCAAATTATGTAAGCCGTTTCCTCATAGTAAATCTCTCTGTCTCCCCCTCTCTCTCACACACACAGTGTCAAAAATGTATATACATTTTAAGAAATGAGAAAATTGTTATGCAGCCTTAAAGAAAGATGGAGACCTTACCTCTTTCTTGTTTACATGGATGGAGCTGGAACATATTCTTCTTAGTAAAGTATCTCAAGAATGGAAGAAAAAGTATCCAATTCGCTCAGCCCTACTATGAAACCAATTTATAGCTTTTTATAATCCAATTACAGCCCAAAAATATGGGGAAAGGGGAGAGGAAGGGGAGGGGAAGGGCGAGGATAGGTGGATAGAGGGTAATCAGTGGGATCACACCTACGGTGCATCTTATAAGGGTAATGTGAAATTTACTAAATGTAGAATATAAATGTCTTAACACAATAACTAAGAAAATGCCGTGAAGGCTATGTTAACCAATTTGATGACAATTTCAAATTGTATATAAAACCTGCACATTGTACCCCATGATTGCATTATTGTATACAGCTATGATTTAATAAAAAAAAATAAAATTGTAATACTCAATTTATGCCATTAACAAAAGATGAATCTAAGTCACATTTCAGCACCTCTTGTAATTGCAGAAGTCAAATGTGATTTGAATATTAGATATTTGTTTCTTTCTTTTCTTAAAATGTGTATTTTTTTTTTTTTGCATTCTGCAAAAAAATGTGTGGAGAGAGAGAGAGAAAAAGAGAGAGAGGAGAGAGGCAATTTTTAGCTTTTAGTTGTGTTTCTCTGTAGAACCCAGAACACAGCCTCTAATGCAGGTTCTGTACCTGGTCGAGTATGCGGCTCCATTTTTCATAGGACCAACGATTGTTACAGATTTTCACTGTTTCTGTCACTCTAGGTTATACTCATGATCATATAATCTCAGAACTGTCAAGGTACTCAATGGATCTCATTCCACCTCCCTTTTCTTATGCAGATAGGTATTTAAAATAACCTAGGAAGGTAGTTTTCTTTCTGTTTTTAAAAGTTTCTGAGAATGAAGATGGCATTTATTTCTCCATCAGAATCTCATTTTCATATTTAATACAGTGATACTCAGCAAGCTGCTTCTTAGATCTAATTGAAATTCTGTCTTTAAATAAGTTGGTTTCTTAAGAATTATTGTTATTTTATAAAACTATCAATGGAAATAACGATACCATCCCTTAGTACTTTCACTTCAAAGTGTATGCTATGTTTATAAAAATTCTGAGAGGTCAGGCCTGGTGCGGTGGCTCATACCTATAATCCTAACACTCTGGGTGGCTGAGGCTGGAGGATTGATTGAGGTTAGGAGTTTGAGACCAGCCTGAACAACAGTGAGACCTCATCTCTGCTAAAAGTAGAAAAACTAGCAGGGCATAGTGATGGGAGCCTATAGTCCCAGCTACTAGGGAGGTTGAGGCAGGAGGATTGCTTGAACCCAGGAATTTGAGGTTCCTATTAGCTAAGCTGAAGCCATGGCACTCTGGCCATGGTGAAAGAGTGAGATTTTATCTCAAAAGAAATGATTTCTGAGAGGTCATTGGTAAACTATTATATTCTTGTTTTTATTCAGGAAAATTTTGTCAAAGCAAATAACTTTTTCTGGCAAGCTAGTGATCTTGAAGCTGGGAAGAGCTATCATTTTTATTAATACTTAAAGAACGACTATTCAGTGCCATTTTCATAAAATTCCACCATATTCTTAAAGGGAGGATGATATTGACCTTGGCATCCTAGGCTAACTATTATAATCAAAAACTTTCTTCTTTCACCTTCTTTCCTAAAGATTTCTTACTTTTCCATTCCTCTTTTTCAAGCTTTCTTAGGTCTTTTATGTCCTTTCAGAAATGTGGCAATTTAAGTTATACATAGCATTTTACAAAATTGTAAAATTATAAAATTTATATGATTGTAAAATTATAAAATTTAGTACAATTATAACTATTTAGTTTCTTGTAACGTAAGTGAAATTCTCTGCTCACCTAGGATAGATGTGTTTCTTATCTCACATCAGGATGTCTTGAAGCAGCTCTACATTCCCCGCTCTTATCTACTATAAACATAATTGTGATTTAATACAGAGGAAACATATTTTGATTGGCTCTGAAATTCTATTTCTTAAGCACTTTAGATTTTTCTTTCTGAGTGCTGTGCCTTTGCCAAAACATTAATGCGGTCCAATATGCTATTTGGATTACATTTTATCAAATAAATTAAAATAATATTGAAAGTGAATAAGCTAATTTGGGGAGGCCTTGAAGCACTGACAAATGCAATGCTTCAAGATAAATAATGTTGTTCCATGTTAAATATCCAGAACATCCTTTTGTCTCCTTCTCCCTCAAATTCCTTTGTTGTGGAAGCCTAAGATCCACTTAGTTCCTTTAATCTCATGGTTGGTTTTTAAATATCTGCGAAGACTATGCTACACTTCAAGTAGATCAGTTATTCATAATCTGGTCTTCCAACAATTATCTCAAAGGGCTCTCCTGCAACTGTAACCGCTACCACTCTGTGCCATGCATTGTTGCAAGCACATTATGTATATTAACTCACTTTATCCTCACAACGATTTGTTTTGAACAAATTGTAGAAGGTTCTATTTTATGGCTAGGAAATTAAGGCACAGAAATTTAATCATTTGCTTAAGGTCACTAGTACTCAGTGGTAGAGACAAAGTACACATGCAGTTAAATGATTTCAGAGTCTGGTCTTTTGAACATTGCCATGAATTGTCAAAATGTCTAAAAGATTTCCACGCACTTCATCTAGTCTTCCTTTTACATATGATGTGGCTGAATGTCAATACCATATCTGAGAGTGGGTGGTGAATATATAGTTGAAATTTAAAATATTAATTTAACTTCAGGTTATCTATAACTTGGCTTTGCACTTTGAATATATATAAACTTTTAAACATCTATCAGTGATATTTCCATTAGTAACTAAAATGAAAAGAAAATATAACCTAACACTTGAAGCCTAAGCAAGTTAAAATTTGTTAGAGAATAGTTACAAGTTACAGTGTACCTTGGGAGAAGATAAAAGTAAAATAAAATCTTTAAAAATTGTTACTAGAAAATTACAAAATGATAAATTTTTACTTATTTAAGGAGATCAAATTTCAGAGAAGTCCTTTATGTAATCTTGGTGAAATCCCATACATAGCTATGTATACAGCCTTAGAAAAAGATTATTGAATGCATAAAATATGTTTAATTTGTTGTATTGGTTGGTAGTGTTTTTTTAAAACAGACTTCATTGAATATACTTGCCAATTGAATGAAATAGAATACAACTTCTTTTTTCTGTATATAATAATGATGTATTCCTGAAGGTTAGAAATAAATAGCATGTAGAAACATGGATGATAATCCAAAGGTATATTAGGAGCTCTTTATTCTATAAATATTTTAGTAGGTACTTCCATTGAATAAAAAATTGCTTGAAAAAGCTATTGATTATTCAAAATTTGTGTTAAAGAGAATCTAGTATTTAAATAAATTATATTTGCTTATTGTAAGGTAAATGTGTACCTTTTCGACTAAAATCTTTCTTAGGGATGATGAATAACATGGTAAGTGAAAGCAGAGTTTTTTACTAGACTTCACAAGAGAAGGAATTTCAGGTAACTAAGAGGCATAATACTTTTTATTTCTACAAGAGGATTGACTAATATTAGAGCCGTATGGCTCGGCGCCTGTGGCTAAACGGGCTAAGGCGCCAGCCATGTACACCTGAGCTGGTGGGTTCGAATCCAGCCTGGGCCCACCAAACAACAATGACGGCTGCAACCAAAAAATGGCCGGGCGTTGTGGCGGGCGCCTGCAGTCCCAGTTACTTGGGAGGCTGAGGCAGGAGACTCGCTTGAGCCCAGGAACTGGAGGTTGCTGTGAGCTTAATGCCACGGCACTCTATCCAGGGTGACAGCTTGAGGCTCTGTCTCAAAAAAAAAAAAAAAAAAAAAAATAGAGCCGTAGACATCAATGCTAATTCTAAGGGGTCATTAAAGTCCTGTCTGTAAAATACACTCTCAGTTCTTCTGTTTGATGGCTGTATAAATCATCATTTTCCCCCAGCTCTCTGGAATTCACCCAAAATCAACAAGGAAGGAAAATAAAAATAGCAAATTCTATTGCTAATGAAACTAGAAGAAAGACACCAAAACATATAAAATGTTGCCAAAAAGTACTGGATGACTGTGGGAGCTGTGAGACAGAAATTGAAGGAAGCCTCGAAGAGATCCTTGTGGAAAGAGCAGAGCTGTGGCAGATCTCGGGACAGAGAGTACTGTACACTTCCTAAGGGGAGGGTTCCCTTGGGGAGGATCAGAGGATCACAAGTCTTGCTTATGACAGGAGATTCCTGGGTGATTCCAGAGAGGGGTAGCAGAACCTCCATCCCTATGCCGGTGTCGAGGGCATACCTAATATAGCTCAGAAAAACAGTGGAGGGCAGGGTTACACCAAGAATTGTTGCCCACAGCTATGTTTTCAGGAAGGCTCTATTGTGTGAAAGTCGAAACTTGGCTAGCCTTTAAACAACCTGATTCCTTTGCAAATAGATGGATATCTTATATCATTGAATATTAAGTATTTTTTTTTGAATGTTAAGTATTAACTAAAGAACTAGCATGGTAATTAAGAAAAGATAGAAGAAGAAAACATGATGAAGAAAGCAGAACATTTTAACAGATGAGGGAGGGACTGTCTCTGCCATAGATCAGCGTATGTAATTAAATATATAATTCCAGTGTTACTGACATGTGCCAACACATATTTAGAAAAAGGAAGTACTTCTCAGTTCTATTCCAACCATGAAGACCAAAACCTAGCAATGATTTCAGAAACAAATACACTAGAGGATATCTTTAGTCATACATTTCAATGTTAAAATAATATAATTTATCAAGCAGAGTCCATCAGCACAATATAAGAAAAATATATCATGACCAAAGGGGATTTATTTCAGGGATACGAAAATAATTCAATACTATTAAATCTATTCTAGTATTTTATTATATTAATTAGTCTAAAGATAAATAAATAGTCCTCTTTTCATTGATACTAAAAAAGGCATTTGACGAAATTTAACATTCATCCATGATAAACTGGAATCAATTCCCAAAATGAGAACCAATGAAAGTTTATATAACCTGGTAGATATGTCAGTCCCAAAGATGGTATCAAGTTCAATGGGAAAATAATAGAGGCATTTTCAGTTGGAAACAAGGCAAGGATGCCCACTGTCATGTATTAAATAACACTACATTGGGTTAATAGCTACAATTAACAAGAGGGCAAAATTAGAGGCACTAAAATTGGAAAGAGGTGAAACCATCACCACTGGCAGATTAAGATACGTATGCAAAGGTCATTAAAATCATGTATAATATAACACAAACATCAAAATTATTTAGCAAGGTGCTGGAGTCTACATATATGAATTAATAGCCTTCATCATATATAAATAATATCTTTTATAAGAATGCTAATAAAGATCTTATTTATAATAGCAATAATCAAATGCTGAGAAATAAATGTAACAAGAATGAGCAAACAAAGAAAAAAGAATAACTATCCCCATGACCATGAAAGAAGGTGAGGGTAGATGGAAGGCCATGCTGTGCTTTTGGAAAGAGAGAGAATCAACATGGTGAGAATGTAAATTGTTTCAAATTGCTTATAAATAAAAGCAATTCCAATAATAGTTTTTAATAATTATACAATGCTTTTGTAAAGTTTGAATGTCAAGAAAATATAAATAGGAATTTTTAAAAATCTGAAAAAGAAGAGCAATGGAAGGAGAGGGACCAGCCTTACCAAATTATAATTTATAGGGACTCATTTATGAACAGAAAAGAGAACAATAGAAATCAACCCAAATACACGTGGGATTTTGTTATGTCAAAATTATGGCACAGCAAATCAGAGGGGAAAAAATGAAACTTCAAGTGTTCAGACAATTCAGTATCCACTTGGAAAAAACCAAAAAAGATTCAATCCTCAATTTATTGAACCAAGATAAATTCTAAATGGATAAGTGATTTAAATGTTAAAAATGATGACAAAAGCTATGAAAGACACATGTAGAATTCTTTATAATTCTTCATTAATTATCTATCAATTGACCATCATAAATGTTCATGAACTTGTCAACACAAAAATGATGAATTTCTTCACAGAATAAAGCCTACTGTAAGCAAAGTGAAAAAACAAATGAGAAACTGGGAGGAAAAACTTCTGCAATTTATATAATGGACAAAGTGCTAATTACCCCTGAATTTAGAGGATTTATTGAAAGAAAGAAGGGAAAGACTAATAATTAGCAAAGCAAACACAGAAATGAGCAAAGAATAGCAACAGAGGGTTTACAGAAAATGACATATAGTAATTGAAAACATAGGAAAAGATGTTTAAACTCTTTTATATAGTAAGAGAAGTGAGATGTCACTAAAATTCTTTAAGTTTGATAGTTACAGCAAAAAAAAAATGGGCACTCTTCTCCATAGATTTGTAAAGGTGTAAACTTGTTCACCACCTAGGGAGAAGAATTTGGTAATTTCTATCAAAATATGTTTTTCATACATTTACATAAATCTATATTGTATATATGTATGATAAATACATATAAATTAGCAGTCCTTAGGACTGTGGCAATCTACATGATGTCTATAGAGAAAGACATTTGAGATTTTCTTTTAAGCACCTGACTGAAATAACAAATTTCATACAATATATTAAGACTTTCTTTATAATTTTCTCTCAGTTTATATGCCTTTGTAAAAACTACTTATCCCTTTAAAATGCTAATAATTGACTCTGTGAAAAGAAACAGTTAATAGCAGGGTGAGTCATTTGCTGCATTTCAATAAAAGCCAAGTGGTTTTCCAACTCACAATACCAGGTTGTTTACTCTTTTCTTGGATTTATTCATAGCTTTACTGGTTTCCATTGAAATCATTTACAGGAATTAATTTAATATGGTCAAAAACCAATGCTATATAATTTTGAATGCTACCAAAAACAGTTGCTTTGTTCCATAAGAAAGCCTTTGCTTCAGGTGAGCTATAATAAGGCTACCATTCTTTTTATTTTATTTATTTACTTATTTATTTGATTCTTGATGGATAAAATATTTATTTTTTGGATTATTTATTTATTTATTTATTTGCAGCTTTTGGCCAGGGGAGGGTTTGAACACACTACCTCCAGCATATGGGCTGGCACCCTACTCCTTGAGCCACAGGCACCACCCTATTTTTTTGATTTTTTAAATTGAATCATAACTCTGTACATTGATGCATTCAGGGGGCAAAGAATGGGAACTTACATTGGCTATTACCTTGCAAATATTTACTTAAATTTGTTTCTACTTATGCTGACATTTCACAGGCATATTGGATCTCCAACTCATAAAACTGTGCCTGATATTTGCATTATTGCTTCTTTCCCTTGTTTATATTCTTTGGTAATTCATTTTTAAAAAAAGCTAAGATGTCAAAAGCATGTGTTATTCCAAACTTAATGATTAGCTAGCCTCTTTGCCAAGTGACGTCAGTTTTACCTTTAAGTAGGAAAGCTAAACCTTAAAGGGTATATGATTACATTGATAAAATCAAATGTTACAGTATCTTGCTTTATAAAGTTTGGTGATGTCAGTTAGGTGTTACATAGTTTGTGTTTCCAAGGAATATACTGTGTCCATGTATGTATTTCAATAGGAAAGATATTTTAAGCAAAATTCTATGACATTAAATTAAAAAATTAACCAAAATAAAGACATTTTTTCTTGTGTTCAAGCTATTCCTTTTTTTTTTTTCAATTGGAAAGAAAGAAACTGTAACAAATTAAGTTATGGACACTAATATCTAAATTCTTCCAGTATATTTCAAAAATAAAACCAATAAACTTTTCTACGGCCCTTGAAAAGCTCTATAGATCTGGAAGTATTTGATTAGGAGCTAAACATGTATGTGAAGAAGACTTGATAATTCAATGTATGCATACTGGGAGAAAATTTGGAATAGAGGATGACCTCTATAAGGTAACAATAATAATTGCATTCAATGTTTATTGAGTGCTTTATATATATATAGGCTTATATATATTATTGTAATTATATACAGTAATTTCATATATATTACTGTAATTAAATTGCTTAATATCGTCTCTCAGAATTTAATATGATGAAGGAAGAGATTTGGTTTATCCTTTAACCAGTGAAATCCACGGGTCTCAATTTTCTCATGTGTAAAATGCTTATGTTGAAATGTAAAATGTAAAATGCTTGGGTTGAAAGTCTTTGAAGGATCGCTTTACAATGCTGTGATTCTAAAAATAAAGTCCATCACTTTCTGGTTGGGAATTATAAAACTAAGTAAATGGAACCACCAGAGTTTCATTGTTTGCAGAAGGTCTTACTTTTTTTTCTATTACAACTTGCAGAAATGCTTTAGAGATGTTTTTTAAAAAAATTATTTTCTTTATTTTTATTTATTTATTTATTTGTTTATTTATTCATTTGCAGTTTTTGGCCAGGGCTGGGTTTGAACCCGCCACCTCTGGTATATGGGGCCAGCGCCCCACTGCTTGAGTCATAGGTGCCACCACCAAAAAATGTATTTTCTTTAAAAATAATTTTTAATACATTGTCTTTTCATTGGGATTTGTTGAAAGTCAAGAAAAATATTTGATTTTTGGTGAGCACATATTCATCTTTATGCATGTAAAATAGAATCATCTATTTTAAAAATAGCTCTTCTTATAATAGTTCTCCCATTTTTCTTTCAGAACAATGGAGAAATAATAGAACTGACTCATTTTTGGCCACAGATAAGGTTATTGGTTGGAAGGACCATGGGTCTGGCTCAGCATGGTAATTCATGCGAGCTTCCTGATACAAGGTCAGCAAATACTTGAAAAGAAGGACTTTAGAAGACCTCAGCTACTTCATTTGTCTGGAAATAACTGGATACTTAAGAACTGCCCTCCTGTTCCTCAAATGAATTTAATATCCAATAAGGTGGACAAACGGGCTGCGCCACAGAAATATCTTGATTTTATAGTGTTTGTGATCACAACAGAGGTTATGATCGAAAGGGTGCATGTACTGGCACTCAACGTCCACAGTGACAAGACCAGTTTTAGGGCTAATCTGTGTCATTAGGACTGTCCAAAATATTTTGATGCTCCTCTTTTGGGCAAATTATAAACAGACATTCTGTCTTCTTTGCTTAAGGCTCAGCCACAGGTCTTAGACTGTCAGGACGCTTTTAAAGAAACAGTCTGTGACTCACCACATTCAAGAAAAGTGCGGAAATATGAGATGTGATGGCAGCTACCGGCCTGGTCCCTCAGTGACTTTGATGAACAGAGAACTCAGACTGAGCTGCATTTGACACATAGTGTCAATGAGTATTGTTCTAAGTCATGGACTATTCTGTTGTCTCCCATTGCAGCTAGCTGATCCCACCCAAACAGCGTTTCTTGGAAAGTAGAATTTCTCCAACCTTGACTATATGTGCCAGTCTTCCTTTAATGCACAGTCTGGTGATGTGCACGACACTGAAGTAATTTTACTTTCTAATTCATAATATTTTCTGATTCATAATGTGATTAATTTTGTTATAATAGAAGTAGATTGGATATCGCATTGTGTAAAAGAATCCTACCCTGAACATCATAGTGGGCCAGACTCAAGTTGTGTATGAAAACTCTGATACTACTAAGTATTTTAAAAGTTGCACCCGTGAAAAATTCCTGTTTTGGCTAAGCTTGCAGATAATGTATTTTCTTAACACCCCTCCTCTAAAGAAGCAGCTTTTCACAAGCATTAGTTATAAAAGCAAATAAAATTCAGAAATAAAATGTATGATAGTCTATGAACCGTATGGTATTCTAGTGACAATCAAGGAAAATCTATAATTGACAGTCAAAATCTAATGTTTATTTGGTATGTGAAGGGAGCAAAACTTTCCATTTTAGGTATATAAATGCTCGAAGCAGAAAAATGCCAAATCAACACCTCATTCTGCTAGAAAGCTGAAGCAAATGTTAGAATGCCAAATCTCCATGTACCTATGCATTTAAATATTTCATGAAAACAAATGAAATAAAATATCTTCAGCTATGTGTTTGTATATTATTTTAGTATATTCTTTGCCAGCATTAATTCAAATCCAGAATACAGTTCAACATTTTCCCAGTTCACAGGAAAGTCTTTGACTTAGAAGATTAGTTTGGAAAAGGAGAAATCTAACCCCTCCTCTCAGCATCTCATGTTATTACTATTGATTTTCCCTGTGGCATTGAAGTATAGATCCAGAGACAGCCGAGCTGTACTTAGAATACTGAAAAGAGGCAGCAAGCAGCAATATCTCTAATTCACTGCTTATGACCACAGGTACTTAGGAGTTTTGGACAAACTGAAAACCCAAGATATTTCTCTAAATGCCCTTGAGTGCTGGTTTATACGCCTACCAGGTGTTGAAAATTATTCACTGAATTAATGTCTAATCAGATTCTTCCTCTTTACTTGAAGAGGATACACTGCGCAAAAAAGGTTTTATAAAAAGGATCTTACTGAAAAAGTTCCTAAAAGAGAGAACAGCACATCTGAATGAGACAATGGGCAGAGGAAAAGGATAGAAGTTATCAAGCCAAACACGATCAGCGGTTATAATCAGTCACTGGTTCCATTCTCATTACGACAAGCCTCGGATGTTCATTTATTCATTAATTTAATAAATTCCGATTGACTTTTTGCCACAGCCCAGACCTGTGTTCATTACTAAGGATAAAGAGCAGAAATAGAAATGGTCTTCATAAAGATCATAGCCTATATCAGAAAGCCAGCAAATAAAACAGTAACAATTACAGGTAAATTAAGTGTTACTGCTAACCACCACTTTTAATGTATTAACTCATTAATTCTTACAATACTCTTATGAAGCAGGCTCTATTATTAGCCCTGCCATGTTACAGATGAGGAAACTGAGACAGAGAGAGAACTGAACATTTTGAACCCCAGCAGTCTGCCTCCACATTTCAAGCTGCTACCACCCTGTCCTGGTCTCTCTGATGAACTACAATGACTGCAGTACCAGAGGAAATACAGACAGCACCATGGATTTATCCTGGGCATATTTATTTATTTATTTGTTTATTTATTTATTTATTTTTTGAGACAGAGCCTCAAGCCGTCACCCTGGGTAGAGTGCCGTGGCATCACAGCTCACACAAACCTCCAATTCCTGGGCTCAAGTGAGTCTCCTGCCTCCGCCTCCCAAGTAGCTGGGACTACAGGCGCCCGCCACAACGCCCGGCCATTTTTTGGTTGCAGCCGTCATTGTTGTTTGGTGGACCCGGGCTGGATTCAAACCCACTAGCTCAGGTGTACGGGGCTGGCGCCTTAGCCCGTTGAGCCACAGGTGCCGAGCCTTCTTACTTATTTTATATATGTCTTCCACTGCTATATATTTCCTTTAACCCCTGCCACAACACTGTACATAGGTGTTATTGTCATGATAGTATGGATAGAAAATGAGAACTTAGGTTCAGCAGACATGTGAAGGAGCCAAACATGAATTCAGTTTTATATTCTTAAAGCCACTTAAAACCTTAATTATACTACATAGCTTAAAACAATAAAATAGCTTCAAGAAGGCATAATGCTTTCAGGAGATACTTTGTTTCTTACAATTGTGTTGGCCAACGTCTAATTTTGAAAAGGGATAAGGAAAACCAACTTTTCTAGGGCAAACAGCAGTTAACATGGTGCCTTCCAATAAATTATTGGCTAAAAAATTGAATTATCTTTAAACTGATTGAATTATAGGGTTCAAGGTAAATGTCTTCTGTGTAAGAATTTCTGTTTTCTGGGGCATATTTTATACTGTGACTTGTTTATTTGGGGCTGTCCTAGAATACTATATAACACAGCCACAGAGTTCATTTTAACTTCTTGAAGACTCTCACTAGGGAAATCTCTGATACATTCAAGGACTATCACCCTAAATAGGTTCTTAGTTGATTCAATCCTTTGATACAAGTACAATGATGGTAAATCCTTTGATGCAGTAGCCTCTGCCATGTGTCTGGTTCCTTCACCTTCGGCAAGTTGCACAAGTAGTTCTGGTAGTTTATTGCATGCTCCTTTTAGGAAATAATAGAGAAGAAGGAGAAAAGGAGGATTGAAGAGCAACTTTAAAAAGTTCTTTCAAAGGCTACACAGAGAAATATAATACTGTTTATCTGAGGACAGTGGCAGACCATGAGAAGGAAAGGTTGCACAATATATCTTTCATATCCTTTGAATTTGTAACCATTTAATGAGTGTCTTGTATACATACTGCTACTTAATAACATGAAATTAAACTTTAGGGAATATAAATCTCCCTGGCTATACAGCAGGAAAAATGTACAACTCATGCTGGGCACTGTTGTGTATTCTATTTTGTGACCAAAGTCTTTTGTGTATAAAACAAAGAGTTGCTGGGGGCTGAGGATATGACAACAGAAATATGATATGCATATTTTTTAAAACATTATAATTCGAATACTTTTAATTTTTAATTTTATTTGAGTAATTATGTTACCTAATAGTTGTATGCCTTTGTAAGATATGTGAAAAGTTTGGATACAGGCATATAATGTGAATTAATCAAATTGGTGTAATTGAGCATCACCTCAATCACCTTGGGCATTGAACATTTCTTTGTGTTAGGAACACTCCGATTCCATTCTTTTAGTTATTTCAAAGTATACCCTAAAATAATGATGATTATAGTCCCTCAGTTGTGCTATCAAACATTGTTAATTCTATCTAGCTATATTTTTGTACCCATTAACCATCCCCATTTTATCCCCCATTCCTACCACCTTTCCCAGACTCTGGTAACCATCATTTTACTCTGTTGTTTGAATATTTAGCTCCCACATGAGTAAAATATATATAAGATTTGTCTTTCTGTGCTTGGATTATTTAACTTAACATAATGTTCTCCAGTTCCATCTGTAGTGTTGCAAATGGCAGGATTTCATTTATATTTTTTATTATACACCTATTTCACATTCCATTGTGTATATATACCTACTACAATTTATTTACCCATTAATCCATTAATGGGCACTTAGGTTGATTCAAAATTTTGGCAATTATGAATAGTTGTACAGAAAACACAGGAATGTGGGTATCGTTTCAATGTACTGAATTCCCATCCCTTGAATATATACCTAACACTGGGATTTCTGGGTCACAATGGTAGTTCTATTTTTAGTTATTTAAGGAACCTCCATATTTTTTTCCATAGGGGTTGCATTAATTTACATTTCCACCAACAGTATATGAAGGTTTCCCTTTCTCCACATCATTGCCAGAATTTGTTATTTGACTACGTTTTTGATAAGATACCTTTTAACTGTGGTGAGATGACATTGCACTGTAGTTTTGATTTGCATTCCTCTGATAACTAATGATGTCAAATATTTTTTTCATATAACCGCTTGCCATTTGTTTGTCTTCTTCTGAGAAATGCCTGTTCAGATCCATTGCCTATTGTTTTTTCCTTGAAGACTTATTGGTGTAAAATTGACAAGTAAAAATTGTGTGTATTCAAGTGTATAATGTGATGATTTGATGTATGTGTACAATAGTAAAATAGTTATTACAATCAAGTTCATCAACACATCCATCTTCTCACAGTTACCATTGGGGATATGTATGTGTGTATACTGAAGATCTATTCTCTTAGCAATTTTCAAGTAAACAATTCAGTATTGCCAACTATAGTCACCATGCTGCAAGTTAGATATCACCAGAACTTATCTTAACTGAAACCTTGTATCCTCGGACCAAGATCCTTTCATCCCTCTCTATTCCCAGTCCTGGTAATCTCTATTCTACTCTCTGTTTTTTATGGGTTTGACTATTTTAGCTACCACATACAAATGAGATCATGCAGTATTAGTATTTCTGTGTCTGGTTTATTTCAGTAAACATACTGTACCCCAAGTTCATCTATGTCACCAATGACAGGATCTCCTTCTTATTTTTTTGAGGCTGAATAGTATTCCATGATATATATATATATATATATATATATATATATATATATATATATTTATATTTTTTTATATTTCTGTGAAGAATGCCATTGATATTTGAATGGAGTTTGTAATGAATCTCTAGATTGCTTTGGGTATTATGGCAATTCTAAATCCACTATTGATTCCTCCAAATTCTTTCATCAAGTTTTTATAGTTTACATTAGAAAGATCTTTCACTTCTTTGGTTAAGTTTATTCCTATTTTATTTTATCTGAGGTGTGGTAAGTGGGGTTATTTCTTGGTATCTTTTTTTAGATGCTTTACTGCTGGTATATATAAATGCTACTGATTTTTGTATATTGATTTTGTATCCTACGGCTTTACTGAATTTGTTTATGAGTTCTAATTTTTTTTTAACAAGACAGAATCTCACTCTGTTGCCCCTGGCTAGAGTCCTGTGGCATCATAGCTCACAGAAACCTCAAACTTCTCTTACCTCAGCCTCCTGAGTAGCTGGAACTACAGGCACTAACTACCGTGCCCCACTAATTTTTCTATTTTTAGTAGAGATGAGGGCTCACTCTTGCTCAAGTTGGTCTTGAATTCCTGAGCTCAGGCAATCCTTCTCTCTTGTCCTCCCAGAGTGGTAGGATTATAGGAGTGATCATTGTCAGAATATTTCCTAGAATTCCCTTAAAAACATCTTCAAATATCTGAAACTACATCTTTAGAATGAGAACTTGAAATACTTATATTTAAGTCAGTGGAATAGGTTTTGAATGGAATCTTTACAGTTCTCTAGGTATAAGAACATATTGTCTGCAAACAAGAACGATTTTAATTCTTCCTTTTCAATTTGAATGCTCTTTAATTCTTTCTCGTGTCTGATTGTTCTATCTGGAAACCCCAACAATCTGTTGAATAATACTGGTGAAAATGAGCTTTTTTGTCTTGTTCCAGATCTTAGAAGAAAGGCTATCAGTTTTTGCCCATTCAGTATGATACTTATTGTGGGTCTGTCATATATGGCTTTTATCCTGTTGATGTACGTACCTTCTACACCTAGTTTTTTGTGAGTTTGGATAAAATTTTGATTAAGCATTGCAGTGTGAAACCATGCAATGTACTTTTACATAGGTGAATGGTAGATGTCGTATGTTTCAGAGTGTTAGAGCTAATAAATAAGCACCTAATTTTGTATACCTATGAGATTTTTCCATTCACATCCCATGTCATTTTCCTAGTAAAACATCAAAAAGAGGTTCTGAGAGTGCTGGCTTACAACATTGCAAGACATACAAAGATAAATATGTCTTGATTAGATCTACAATCTTAATTTCTTTTTCATTTGATCTTCAAGGAATGGTAGAAAGGAAAATAATTATTTCAGAGAACTGAACTAGAAGGATATGGACACTGTAATGGATGCTTTATAAACATTATCTTGACTAATCTTCATAATGACAATAACAGTTAAGTATAATATAGTTTTTAGAGGTGATGAAACCTAGGTTCAGAAATTTTCAGTTTAACATGTCCTAGATGACACAGCTAGTAAGTGAAAGAACTGAGCTGTGAGATGGGTTTTATTTGGCTTCACAGCTAGATAAAAGATGATGAGTATCACAATAATTACTACATATCAATTGCCTTCTATGTGACATATTATTATGAATTTTCTCAGCAATCCTTCCAAGTATGTACTATTATCCTCATTTCATAGTTGATCCAAAAGTGAGACTGAGAGAGATCACATAATCTACACAAAGGCACACAACTAATGTACAGTGCAACAGATGTATTAGTCCATATTTGCTCGTCTACAAAACCTTTGGTCTTTCCCACATAATCCTCTGTCTCCAAGTATAGCTATATATAGCAGAATTCTGGTAAAAATTTTAACTCCATGTCTCCAAAATAACACATGCACACCTCTTCTCCCACCACACCCACACACACATGGATCTGAGCATTAGAGGTCATTATAAAGAAAGGGAATTTTGTAACTTGATATCCTGAAATGAAAACCACCATCATCATCTTTTTAACTATTGGACAATGAAATATAAGAAAATCAGTTACATCTTTATCATAACAGCTTTCTTTCTACTTAAAATTATCTGCATTTCTCTAAGAAAGAAAAAGAATATATGAAACGTTAATTCTGTTTTGCATCATTTATAGACACAGTCTTTTGCTTTGAGAGAAATTATATAACTTATTGACATAAAAATTCACATAGTTAATACAGTTTTAAGATGATATCCTGTATTGAAAAAATACATGGTAAATTAAAAATATTAGACTGTTCAATATTTTCTATTGAGAGTTAAGTGATTAAAGAAAAAAATTAGCTCAGAAATACATGTAGTAAAAGCAGTTGCCAGCAAAATGCATTTTCTTAATTGAAATCAATGGCTACTGATAAGATAAAGTGTGATGGAAGAACAAAGGCTTGTTCATAACTCATTTCCTAAATTTTAATACCTTGTAAGAGTTATCTATTTTCTTTTCAAATATAAAAAGTTATGCCAGTGTAGATGATATTTTCTTGATATTTT